>PVLD010019390.1:0-36536 GCA_004027595.1 Dinomys branickii
AGCTAAAATGTGGAAGCAACCCAAGTGCCCATCCACAGAAGACTGGATTAAAAAATTGTGGCATTTCTATATAATGGAATATTATTCAGCTATAAAGAAAGACAGTTTTGGGGACTTTGTAGGCAAGTGGTCAAAACTGGAGTCCATACTCATAAGTGAAATAAATCAGCGATACATGTGCAGGCAATGTATTGTATCATTGGTAAGGACCCGAGCATGGGAATATAAACTAAGAGTCATGAAGGAAATCTGTTCTAAAACAAAGAACAGATGGGACGAGGGAAAGGAGAAAAGAAAGAGACAAAACCGTATGTATATATATATGAGTATACATATAAGCAGGAGGGCTAACATGGTTCTACTATTGTATTATATCACTTAATGCTAAGGAATAATCGATGACGGGTTATTTGATCAATCTTGTATGTCTGTATGTGTTATCCTGAACACACACTATGAAGATATCAATATGCAAAGCAGCAACTATTGGTGGTTTTTGTTGTTGTTGTTGTTGTTGTTGTTGTTGTTTGCCTGTTTTGTTTTTTGTCTTTGGTTTTTGTTTTTTGTTTTTCTGTTGTTGACAAGATTAATTGTCTGACTAAATTTGCATGTCTGTATATGGGTTCATATATTTACACTTCGAAGATATCAATGGATAAGCAATAACCAGTGTTGAGACCATGTCACCTTGTCTGTAGATTAGTTGTGACTGTACTATTTTTTATGCTAATTGGTGTCTGTTTGTTCGTATGTTTTTGTACTTTTTTTTTTTTAAATAAAAAAAAATAAAGATTTCTGAACTTTGAGAGAAAGTCTGCAATGATTTATCAAGGGCTACTAGAAATTTAGGTTTAGAAAAAAATTTAATCTTTTATACATAAAGATGATACTTCAGGCCAACTATCAGTAACAGCTAGGATTTAGGGTTTTTTCCCTGGGAAATTACACATTATACTAGATTTTATAGAACTTTCTTACTTTGTACTGTGTTTAAGTGGTTAGCTGGAGGTAAGACAAACTATATGACCTGCTTCCAGTTCTCTCCACTCTCAGCATCAATTCTTGTACACAAACAACCAACTTATTGGGAGAGAATTTACAGAAACCACACCCTAGACAATAGCATCCAAAAAAATGAAATACATAGGAATCAATCTAACAAAGAAAGTGATTTATATATTAAAAATTACAGTATTCTGAAAAAGGATATTGAAGAGGATATCAGAAAATGGAAAGATATCTCTTACTCTTGGATAGGAAGAACGAACATAGTGAAACTGGACATACCTTCAAAATTGTTAAACAGATTTAATGCAATCTCAATCAAAATACCATTAGCATACCTCACGGAAGTAGAGAAAACACTCCTAAAATTCATCTGCAACCAGAAGAGACGTAAAAGAGCAAAGGCAATCCTGGGCAACAAAGACAAGTAAGGAGAAATCAAAATCCCTGACTTGAAATTCTACTATAAAGCTACTGTGATAAGATTAGCATGATACTGGCAAAAAAAAAAAAAATAGACTTGAGGATCAGTGGAACAGATTAGAAGATGCAGACACAACCACAATCATACTCAACCACCTTATTATTGACAAAGGGGCCAAATATGTTCAATGGAAGAAAGCCTCTTTAATAAATGGTGTGGAAAAATTAGCTTTCCACATGCTGAAGACTAAATCCAGACCTATGGCTATGCCTTGTTACTTTTCTTTAATTGCTGAGACAAAATTCCTGATACTCAAAATTAAGGAAGGCAAGGTTTATTTACCTCACAGTTTGTGGAGGTTTTAATCCATATTTGCTGGCTCCAAGGCAGAGTGGCACAAGGCAGAGAGCACTGTTAATGGTGGCAGAAGACAGCAAGAGCAACAAGAGCAAAAAAGGAAGAGAGGCAGCAGAAAACAGGGTCTTTCCATCCTTTATATTGTAGGCAAACTACCTGCCCCAGGGCATATGTAGCACTCACACCCATAATCCCAGCATTGGACCATGTATCAATCAAAAACTCTATAAGCTTGCTCCATGACCGCATAAGGCTTGGGGGGGACCTCCACACACAAACCATAAAAGGCTATCAAAATGCACTAAAGTCAAAATGGATTAAAGATTTACATATTAAAGCAGAAACACTAAATCTACTGGAAGAGAAAGTAGGTCAAAATCTTGAAGATATAGGGGTAGGTACAGTCTTCATGAACAAAACCCAAACTGCTCATGAAACATTTCAAAGAATCAACAACTGGGATCTTATCCTATTAAAAAGATTTGTACTTCAAAATAAATTACCAGTAGAGTGAAAAGACAACCCACAGAGTGGGAAAACGTTTTGGCTAACTGTCCATCAGGTAAAGGACTTATATCTGGAACATAAAAAATTGAAAAAACTCGGATCCCCCAAATTCAAAGATCCAACCCAAAAATGGGCATTTGAGATGAACACGTACTTCTCACATGGAGAAATACAAATGGCAAATCAATACACTGAAAACTGTTCAACATCATTTGTCATTTCAGTGTTGCAAATTAAAACAACACTGAGATTTCATCTCACCCAGAAAGAAGGGCTACCATCAAGAAATCAGCCAACAAAAAATGCTGGAGGGGCTATCGAGAAAAAGGAACCCTTCTCCACTGTTGTTGGCAATGTAGAATAGTGTGACCACTTTGGGAATCAGTCTGGAGATTCCTCAAAAAAATTAGGATTAGAGGGCCCATTTAACCCAGCCATTTCCCTTCTGGGTATTTTCCCAGAAGATTTTAAAACATACCATAATAATATATGTACACCCATATTTGTAACAGCACAATTTGTCATACCAAAATCCTGGAAACAACCCAAATGCCCATCAACTGAGGAGTGGATGAGAAAAATGTGTTACTTTTATACAATAGAGTATTACTCAGCTGTAAAGAAAGATAAACTCGAGGCTTTTATAGGTAAATGGCTGGGGGCTGGGGATATAGCTCAGTGGAATAAGCGCTTGCCTAGCAAGCGCAGGGTCCTGAGTTCAATCCCCAGTACCGCAAAAAAAAAAAAAAAAAAAAAATAGGTAAATGGCTGCAACTACCGACCATATTCATAAGTGAAATAAATAAGACCTGCCTGTGTAAACACTGTATTGTCTAATATAAGAATTTGAAAGAGTAAATAAAACTGAAAAGTACAATAGGTATTATGAAAGGGAAAGAAACTAATCAATAGGAAAGAACAAGTGGGATGAGAGAAAGAAGAAAGAAAGGAGGAAGGAAAATACACACACACACACACACACACTCTCAATAGCTAAGATAACTGTACTACTACTGTGTCTCTACCCTCAGTGTTCCTGGTGCAGACGGGAGATTCTGACTTGGAAGGCCCATGAACAGCTCACACTGGGATTCACATTCGGGCACTCCCCGAGCACGCCCTGCACAACATGATGTACTACAGCAGGCAGTCCTTGAACTGCTGGCACCATGGTTTGCATCTAGGCTTTACGTGTGCCCTGACTTCCTGGAGGTCACAGAAACAGGTGGTCCGTGATCACTGCCAGTGCAGTCCACATCTGGCTCCTATAGGTACTCTGAGGTGCCTGGAGACACCCAAAATCAGGTGGTCCATGAATTGTTGACCCTTCAATTCATGTCTGGACTCTGCCTGCACCCTGAACTGCCTGGGGACACCGGACCACTGGTCCATGGTTGTGCCACCACTGTAGCCTGCTTGTGGGTCATACACGGGCCTGGATCTTCAAGGGGACACTGGATCAGATGGTCTGCCATCAGCTGATATCACAGTTTGCATCTGAGGCCTGGGAGAACTAGTTATACTTCACCATATGCTTAATCTGGGAATTCCCCACATTAAAGCACCACATCTCAGTGGACATTGAGGGGCCTGACCACCAGGAAAACTAGGGACACTAGTGACCTTTGCTGAGCTGCCAGGGAAGAGGGACACTGAGTATTCTGCCTCCGGTATTAAACAACATGAAGGACTAAAACAAAATCTCAGAAGCCCACCCCACTCAGAACAAGTCCAGGGGACATCAACATAGGAGAATTTGGTAAGCACACACTTGAAATTGCTGAAATAATTGCAGTGGAAGTAAAGAAACAACTCCATCAGGCCATAGAAGACATCAGATCAGAAATAATCTCTTAGACAAAAAACGAAATGACAATAATAATGAAAGAATTGCTAAGCATATCTAAAGAAAAAATATATAAAAAAGAGGTGGGAATAGGCAACTCATGGAAATGTTAAATGAACAATATAGGAATGAATCAGAACACAAGAAACAGATTCAAACAGATTTCCAGGAACTCAAAACTTCCACTGAAAGGTGCCAAAACTGCTTGAATGAAACCTAAGATAGAACTTCAGATCTTAAAGATAGCATGGCAGCTAGCAATTGTGAAAGAAAGGATCACTTAAAATCAACAAGGAACAAGGAAAAATTAATTCAACAGCTGCAAGATGAGGCAAAAAGAATAATGTAAGACTCATAGGAGTCAAAGAAACAGCAGGAGACAACACAAATGACATAAAAAGAATATTTGCAGAAATAATAGCAGAAAATTTCCCAAATATGGAAAAAGATTATGATGTACAGGTAAATGAGGCATATATAACTCCAACTGGTCATAACCAAAATAAAACTACACCCAGAAATATAATAATCAAGAACCGAGGTGTCCCACAAAAGAAGAGAATATTAAAAGCTGCTAGAGAAAAAAAACAGAACACCTACAAAGGAAAGCCCATCAAAATCACAGCAGACTTGTCGACACAAACTATCCAATTGAGAAGACCTTGGAGCAAGGTATTACAGGTCCTATGACAAAACAGCTTCCAACGAAGATTGATGTATCCTCCCAAATTATCCTTCAAGTTTAACAGGGAAATAAAATATTTCCACGACAAAGAGCAACTGAAGAACTTCATGAATGCCAAACCATCCCTACAAGAGTACTAAAAGATATTCTAGACAGAGAAAAAAATGGCCACAATATTAAGAACAGTAACAGAAAGGAAGCCTAAAGCAGAGAAAGCAATTAAACAGGTAGAAAAAGTAGGAAACCAACAGCAAGTAAATCACATGACAATGATAGGCCACTACATAAGAGTTACAAACCATTAATGTAAATGGCCTAAATTCACCAGTCAAGAGAAACAGACTGGCACAGTGGATTAAGAAACAAAATCCAACAGTATG
The DNA here is from genome assembly GCA_004027595.1 of Dinomys branickii. Lineage (NCBI taxonomy): Eukaryota > Metazoa > Chordata > Mammalia > Rodentia > Dinomyidae > Dinomys > Dinomys branickii. Next base: position 5,205 of record PVLD010019390.1, read on the forward strand.
CTATATACAGGAAACACATTTTACTCAAAAGGAAATCCATAGACTGAAAATCAAAGGATGAACAACAATTCTCCATGCAACAGGAACCCAGATAAAAGCAGGTGTAGCTATTATGTTTGCAGTCATTGTAAACTTCAAACCAAGAATAATCGAAGAGATAAAGAAGGTCATTACATACTTGTTAGAGGAAAAATGCAAGAGGAAGAGATAACAATCCTAAACATGTATGCACCAAATATCAGAGCCCCAAACCGTGTAAGACAAATCTTAATAGACATGAAAAGCCAAATAATTAATATCAACACTGTAATAGGGGACCTCAACACCCCTTTGACAGAAAGAGATAGGTTAACTAGACAAAATTCAGGAAAGAAATAACAGACCTGAACCAAATCTGTGAACATATAGATTTAGTTGATGTACACAGTATTCCACCCCACAACATCAGAATACACATTTTTCTCAGCTGCACATTGAAACTTCGCTAAAATACACCACATACTAGCCCATAAAGCGTGCCTACTGTCTTGGTTACTTTTCTCTCATTGCTGAGAAAAAATACCCAATGCCCAAAATGAAGGAAGGAAAGGTTTATTTAGCTTACAATTTGTGGAGGTTTCAGTCCACACTTGGCTGGGTCAGAGGCAGAGTGGCACATGGCAGAGGGCAAACGTTCATGGCAGCAGAACACAGCCAAAACCACAAGAGCAAACGGGAGGAATGGCGATCAAGCAGCCTCTTTCCTTCCCTTACATTGTAAACAGGCTACCCCCACCCAGGGGACGTGTAACTCTCACATAATCTCCATGCCCTCCTCTTCCACTGGCTCAGGATATGTACAAAGTAAGCACCCTGGCTTCCTGCTGAGTCACTCAGCCAACTCTCTAGACTCCCCAAGTTGACATGTATCAACCATAACACCTACCTAAGTGCAAAAGAATTGAATTTACCCATGCATATTATAAGACAACAGTGAAATGAAATTGGAAATTAATGAGAAAAGGAATGCTAAAAACTCCATAAACACATGAAAATTAAATAACCACCTCTTGAACAACCAATGGGTCACAGAATAAATTAAAGAAGAAATTTTAAAAAGCCTACAAACAAACAAAGCTATACATACAACTTACCAGAATCTGTGGGATTCAAAGAAAGCAGCCCTCAGAGGGAAATTTATAGCGGTAAACTCACACATAAGGAAAGCAGACAGAGAACAAATAAGTAGCCTAATGTTGCACCTCAAACTTTTAGAAAAAGAAGAACAAGTCAAGCTCAAAGCCGAAAGAAGGAAGGAGATTACAAAGATCAGGGCAGAAATTAATGTAATTGAGATGAAGAAAACCCTACAAAAAATAAATGAATCAAAGAGTTGGTTCTTTGAAAGAATAAATACAATTGATAAACCCCTAGACAACCTTATTAAAAAAAAGAAAGGAAAAAACTCAAATTCATGCAATAAGGAATGAAAGGGATGAAATCACCACAGATCCTACAGAAATTCAAAAGATCATTAAAACCTACTTTGAAAATCTTTATTCCAATAGGATAGAACACTGAGAAGAAATGGACAGATCCCTAGATATGTACAAATTACCAAAGTTGAATCAGGAAGATATAAAAATCCTGAACAACCCAATATCAAGTAATGAGATTGAAAATATGGTTAAAAACTTACCAACAAAGAAAAATCCAGGTCCTGATGGATTCACAGCAGAATTGTACAAGAAATTAAGAGATTTAATACCAACACTCCTCAAACTCTTCAGTGAAATGGAAAATGAGCAATTCTCCATAACTCATTTCTGGAGGCATGCATTATACTGATACCAAAACCTGAGAAGGACCCAACCAAGAAAGAGAACTACAGACCAATCTCCCTAATGAACATAGATGCAAACATACTCAATAAAATACTAGCAAATAGAATGCAACAAATCATCAAGAAAATCATATACCATGATCAAGTTGGATTTACTCCAGGAATGCAGAGGTAGCTCAATATTTGCAAATCAATAAATGTTATACACCATATCAACAGAGCCAAAGATAACAACCACATGGTCTTAACAGATTCAGAAAAAGCTTTCAACAAAGTCAAACATGCATTCATGTTAAAAACCCTACAAAAATAGGAATTGATGGTTTTTACCTCAATCTCATCAAAGCCATCTAAGACAAACCAACAGCTACCACCATACTAAATGGAGAAAAACTGAAAGCTTTTATTTTAAAATCAGGAAGAAGACAAGGACGTCCACTGTTACCATTCCTATTCAACATAGTTCTGGAATCATTAGCCAGGGCAATTAGACAAGAAAGAGAAATAAAAGTTATAAGAACAGGAAAGGAAGAAGTAAAGCTATCACTATCTGCAGATGACATGATACTTTACATGGAAGACCCCAAGAATTCCACAAGAAAACTCCTTGAATTAATTAAAACATTGAGCAGAGTAGCTGGATACAAAGTCAACACCCAGAAATCAATAGTACTCCTATACACAAACAACAAACAGACTGAGAGAGAAATTAAGGAAAACATAACTTTCACAATAGAATCAAAAAGACAGAAATATTTAGGAATCAATCTAACAAAATAAGAAAAAGATCTATTCAATGAAAACCACAGTAGTCTGAAAAAAGAGATTGAAGAGGATTTCAGTAAATGGAAAAATATTTCTTGCTCATGGACAAGAAGAACCAACATTGTGAAAATGGCCATACTACCATAACTGTTGTACAGGTTCAGTGCAATTCCCACTAAACTAGCATTAGCATACCTCACAAATCTTAGAGAAAACATTCCTTAAATTCATCTGGAACCAGAAGAGACCCAGAACAGCAAAAGCAATCCTGGGCAACAAAGACAAGTCAGGTGGAATCACAATCCCTGACCTAAAATTATACTACAAAGCTACTGTAATAAACATGGTACTGGTTAAAAAATGGACCAGAAGATCAATGGAACATAGTGGAAGAAACAGTCACAACCACAAACACACTAAGCCACCTAATATTTGACAAAGGGGCCAAACAAACTCACTGGAAGAAAGATAGCCTCTTTAATAAATGGTGCTGGAAAAATTAGCTTTCCACTAGCCAAAGACTGAAAATAGACCCACGTCTATCACCATGCACCAAACTCAATTTAAAATGGATCACAGATCTCAAAATTAAAACAGAAACACTAAATCTATTAGAAGAGAAAGTAGGTAAAAACCTCAAAAACATAGGGGTAGACAGAGAGTTCATGAACAAAAACCAAACCACACGAGAAATACTTTAAAGAATCAACAACTGGGATCTCATCCTACTGAAAAGTTTCTGCACGTAGAAATCACTATCAGAGTAAAAAGAAAACCTGCAAATTCAGAATAAATTTTAGCTGACTGCCCCTCAGACAAAGGTCTTCTATCTAGAACATATAAAGATTTAAAAAACATCAGTCCTCCCCATGTAAGAGGCAGCGACTTTTAGCACAACATTTAAGATAATGTGTCTTGAGAAACATCCTGGAGGGGTTGTAAAGAGTTAACTTTGCAGTTTTGATTTTGTCCTGGAATTCTTCTCCTTACCTGAATTGTTAAAGTATATATCTTTGTGGCCAGGGCCTGAGCTGGTCAGATGGTGCTAGGTAAACAACTGTGGCCAGGCCTAAACATTCCAATCTATTACCAGGGAAACCAAAAATGTATATAAGGTGAGAACAAAGGCCGTTAAGGGCCACATTCTCTGATCAGGAATGGGGGGCAATGACTGGTCCAATTGATTCTAAATTAAAATTAATTAAAACTCCATTTATTCTGAATGAGTTCTTTGATCTCCTGCAGTTTGACCCAATTTTTGATTTTTGCCGTAACACCCAAATTCAAAGACCCAATCCAGAAATGGGCATCTGAGATGAATACATACTTCTCAGATAAAGAAGTACAAATGGCAAACAAATACATGAGAAAGTGTTCAACATCATTAGTCATTCGAGAAATGCAAATTAAAACAACACTGAGATTTCACCTCACCCCAGTAAGAATGGCTAGCATTAAGAAATCAACCAATAACAAATGCTGGTGAGGCTGTGGAGAAATAGGAACTCTTTTCCACTGCTGGTGGGAATGCAGACTGGTGAAACCACTGAAGAAATAAGTTTGGAGATTCCTCAGCAAACTAGGTCTAGAGGTCCAGTTTAATCCAGCTATTCCCCTTCCGGGTATTTTCCCAGAAGAACTGAGAACATCACATCACAGTGATATATGTGCACCCATGTTTATAGCAGCGCAATTTGTCATAGCTAAATTGTGGAAGCAACCCATATGTCCATCCACTGAGGAATGGATAAAAGAAATTGTAGTATTTTTATATAATGGAATATTATTCAGCTATAAAGAAAGATAAACTCGAGGCTTTTATAGGTAAATGGTCACAACTAGAGACCATACTCGTAAGTGAAATAAATCAGACTTCCATCGGTAAGCAACGTATTGTCTTACTAGTATAAGAACCTGAAAGTGTGAATAAAAATTAAGAGGTATGATAGACATTGTGAAATGAAAGGAAACTGCTGAAAAGTAAAGAGCAACAGGGATGAGGGAAAAGAGAAAAGAAACAAGGAGAAACTATGTACATATGTATATACAGGAGAGCTAACATAGTTGTACTACTGACTTCTATCACTTTACTGAAAGGATCAGTTAATGGTTAATTATTTGATCAGTTTTGCATGTTTCTATTTGTTTTCCTGAGATTCCACTTTGAAGAGAGCAATATGTAATACAATAACCATTAATTTCCTATCACTTTGTCTGTAATTCAGTATTGCTTCTATTGTTCTTATGCTATTTTGTAAATGGATGTGGTTTGTTAATATGCTTTCCTTCTTTTATTTTTTAAAATAAATTTCAAAAACTGTACTACTATTTTCTATTAGTTTATTGAAAGGTACAGTTAATGTTCAATTGTTTGATCAACTTGCATACCTATATCTGGTAATCTGAGCAATTACTTTGATGATAACAATAAGTAATAAAACAACCCCTGTTGATTTCCTACTATCTTGTTTTGAAATTGTTTCATTTTCATAGTTTTTGTGCTTTTTTTTGTCTTTGTTTTTGTTATTTTGTTTTTGTTCTTTTCTCTTTAAAATAAAAACAAAAAAGAAAAAAACACACAAACATACATACACACATTTATTTAATACATAACTTCTCTAAACAAAACAGACCTGGTCCTTAGCCTATGGAGTTTATGGTCTAATGAGAAAAGTACATTAAATAAATAATTAAAACAAAATCACACATATGCCCTCACAGCTTTATTATGCCTCCAGTGGAACTGCAAATTCCATGACACATATTCAGTGCACAGCACAATGCTCGTGCTATCACAGATATGAAATAAAGACAACAAGATTTATAATTTATCTGAAAGGACTTAAAAGTTGGAGGAAATACAAGTGTTTTGAGAATAAAATACTAAACTTGCAATAATTTTCAGCACCATATATTAATGAAGATTATTTGAAATAAGAAGAGATGATATTTACCACAATATGGTATCACTTGTATCTACAGCACGTACCTCAGAGCAGAGTATCTTAAATATTTTGAGTGTAGAGGAAGCTCAGACTAAATGGGAATCTATTAACACAGGGCTTAAATAATCTAGGAGATCTAAAAACTTTTTTGAAAGTAAGTGCCACTTAAAATAAGACCTGAAGTATAAGTAACAATTGGCCAGAAGTGGATTAAGAAGACTGGGCCAGGTAGGAAATGGCATTTGGTAAAAGAAAAAATGTTTGCGAAATTCAAGAAGGAAACAGTGCTTATCTCCAGTAAGGGTTTAATAAGTAGTTTTTCCAAATTTTCATTAGTGAGGATTTATTTTTGTGGTAAGCAGAAAATAATATTCTAAACAAAATAGATTTAAAATCTCTGACTTCTTGAAGATGACCCTGATTCTCTCTTTGTTTTCCTACTTTGAATAGTCCCTTCATTAATATATGATACTGAACAAATTATTACAAAACCAACACTGTACTCTAAAAATATCTTGTATCTCTTCTGTAGACTTTTTAGTCCTTTTGGTAAGTTATAATTTTTATTTTCTTTATTGTGTATCTTTCATAGAGCTAGCATTGTGTTGGGTACACAATGTGCACTTAAAAGCTGGTAAAATAATTTATATATGGGCATATATAGGCTAACTGAACTCATGAAACCTACGACTCTGATCTTAGTATCTGATGGTTAATTATTATTCCATTGATTTTATAGAGCTAATACCAGATGAATCAGTGAAAATTATAAAATTTCCTTTTAGATACCTTTGTTGAACAAATTATCGCATTTTATAAAAATTCTTTATTGCTGAATTAGAATAAAATTCATGTTTTTTTATCAACCTAAAAGCTCACAGACAGATGTTTTGATTTCTTTCCAGGATAAAGAGGAAGGGAAAGAATATCCTGATGATCAAGGTAACGATGACTATAGTTTTCAGACTCATTATAAGTGTTATTTTCATACACTCTGTGTTAGTTAAAATAATACTCTATTCTTATAAATAAAATCTGGTTTTGGTGAACCTTCCTTTCATACCGCAGCAAAATCCTTAAAATTATTCATCAATTGAACAACAAGTAGCTTCTAGGACTAATTTGTTTTCCAGTAAATACAACAGTATGGAAAGTTTTCAAGAGACCAGAAGTAACCCCTAGTCTCCAAAACAATTAGGATTGTCCTTTGCTCATTACTGAGATCCTACCTCTCTTTTAATACTGCCTTTTCCACTCTCAAGGAGGGGAATAATTCTCACCTTCACTATTGCACACTCAGATCTGAAGGGAGGCACAAATCTGATTGGGGATCTCAGAAAGACAAGGCCATGGTGAACACTAACACTGTTGTACACCTGGTCCCTAGTCTCAGAAAAATGAATTTTGTTCATATTCAGGATTAGAAGTCAGATCTTAACACCTAAAACTGAACTCTGGACTATTATGAATCTTCTCCAGTTGCTGTTACTGCTGCCTGAACCTTGAAATTATCTTTGAATAGTTTGTATGATGATATTTCATTTAAACTAATACTCAAGTGGGCTAAAAACTAAAAACGGACTCATATTTCCAAAGAACCTCTGTGAATAAGTAGAGTATGTTATTATAGTTTAAGGCTGGCCCTGTGTTCCTACTAATGTAATGCTGGTTTTATTACTAGGAGTAATTTTCCCTATATGGATGATTTTAGTTGTGTTCATTCTTGCAAAATTGTACGTTTAGAACTAAAACATACTAAATACTCTTTATTTTGACAAGTGGAGCCATGTGAAGATGAAATACATCCACAGAACATAATCAAAGTTCCTTTCTAAAGTAATACAGACCGACGTGTGCAGTTCTATTAGGACAAGGCACCAAGCGGAAGAAAATTGAGGTGCTGAGGGTATTTGTTCTGCTAGTTACCTCAAAGCTCAGATGACCTCATATCTGAGTAGAAACTAAAGTGAAAGTAATTTTATTTTAATTTTTATCTTCTGCCAGAAATTGTAGAGAGTATCTTATAATATAGATTATTAAAAGATTGTGCTGAAGAAGACTATGGGGAGAGAAGAAATAGATGGAGATAAAAATGATAATAAAGAAGAAAAAGGAAGGCAGAGTATGAAGTAAAGCAGCACCACAGGAATCAGAGAAAACACTTCCTTCAGCTGCCAGAGATCGAGCACAGATAACTGCAGCCAGAACTGTGTGATTCAGAATTTTAGTTTCTTTTTGAAATTCAGAAGTTCAATAAGATAATTTATGTTAGAATACCACAAATTATCTCACTAGCAAAATGCATAGATATCAAAAAGGAAACAATGCTCTCAGCAATAAATAAGAACTATGGCAAACAATTTACTCTTAAAACATTTAAGAATTCTTTTAGTGCAGACACTACCTTATTAATAAAAGACAAGCCTAACTGACCTCAACAAATAATCCCGAATTCATGCAACTGAAACACTCAAGAAGTAATTATAAAACATGAACTGCTAAACTAGTACTAGACCATTTTTATATTTAGTTTCATGTGTTAAGTGAAGCAAAATGCATATCTTGCTTCAAAGGATATTTCAAAACCTACATCAGTAGGATTAGGATGTGACAGTAGCATTTAGATTGGAGAAACTTATTATAGGGAAACTGCCTACCTGGCATTTCCCTAGAATGAAAGAAAAGCATTGATAATGACTAAACTTTCTTTAGTCCTCTCTAGTGTACAAAGTGCCTATGTAAACATTATCCTTTATGCTAACATCCAAGCAGTGTGATGAGTGTTATTTATCTCTGTCTTCACAGAGAGTCAGCACAGCCCACAGGCCTCATTCCAGACTGTCACTGAGTAGTAGTTTGTGACTTTAGGCAAGTTATTTAAGCTCTGCAAATCTCATTTTCCTTCTGTATAAAACAGACATTTATCTGCCTCACAGGAGGGTTGCAAGGAGTCAATGACTATGAAGTGCTTAAATGAGTGCGTTAGCTATGATCACTACAGATAAAACGTAAGTGTTGGCAAGGATGTGAAGAGACTGGAACCTTTGTATACTGTTGGAAGAGATGTAAAAGGATGCGGCTGTTATGGAAAAAGTTGGGAAGTTCTTCAGAAAATTGAAAATAGAACTACCATATGATCTAGCAATCTCATTTTTGGGTATCTGTCCAAAAATATATTTGTACCTTTACACTCTCTGCAACATGATTCATCATAGTTGTTATGCCTTGTACCTAGATGTCCCCCCAAAGCCTAATGCAGTCATAAACGGGGGCTTTTGGGAGGTGGCTGGATCTAGGGCTGTGACGCTAGGATCAAGGATGTGATGCTGGGATTAAGGGTCTGAGGGTGACCCACACTTCGATAAGACGTAAGACACAGAAGGGAGGCTGATGTCGTTTATTGCTTGTCACTCGTTCCTTGCTGCTTGGATGCTTCTGCCGCCTTCTGCCCACCATGCACTGTTTCTCCTCTGTGATGCCCCTCTGCCGAGCCACCCTGCCTTGGAGCCAGCCAGTTATGGATAAAACCTCCACAAACTTTGAGCTCGAATGAACCTTTCCTCCTCTAACTTCGGATGTCAGATATTTTGTCTCAACAATGAGAAAAAGTAACCAAGACAACAGCCAAAATATGAAAACAACCTAAATGTCCACTGATGCATCAATGGGTTCATGGAAAAATGTAGTATGCACACACACACACACACACACACACACACACACATACACACTAGAATATCATATAGCAGAAAGAAAGAAATTCTGCAACATGGAACAACACAGATGAACCTTCAGAACATTTTGCAATGTGAAATAAACCAGCCACAAAAGGATAAACACTGTATAATTCAATTTGTGTACAGAGTATCAAATTCATAGAACCAAAGTATAATGATGGTTGTAGGGAGTTCAAGGAGGGTAAATAAACAGTTTCTATTTGATGTTATTCAGCTATGCTAGGTGAACAAGCTCTAGGGATCTACTGTACAACATTATGCCTATAATCAACAATAGCATTTTGTACACTTAAAACTTAAAGAGAGTAGATCTCACATTAAGTATTCTGACTATAACAACAACAAAAATTAGGTTCGTAGAACTCAATACAACAGAGTTAATAAATAGAAGTCAGGATTTAGATTTTAAACAAGTCTTAAAATCCAACCCAAACAAAATTTTATCTTATTTCAGGAAAGCAACCTGTTATTCATAAAAGAACATAGACTTTGAGGCAAACTTAGGTACAGCTAATAGCATCAGCACTTGGACAAGTCACATAACAGCAACTGGCCTCAATTTTAATTCAGAAGTGAAATAAAGATATTAATATCTAATTCATATGCTCATACGCTAATTAAATGAAAACTCCCTGAGATCAAAATTGAAGGACCTTATAAACTTAAAACTGATTTCTGCAATATTTGGCTTCACTGAAAATATTTTAAGAGGTCCCAAAGCTTATAACATTACAGTTGTTGGCCACATAGGACACATAGTGAGAAGGAACTTTTTTTTTTTTTGGTGGTACTGGGGATCAAACTCAGGACCTTACACTTGCCAGGCAGGCACTTGCGCCACTGAGCTACATCCTCAGCCCCAGTGAGAAGGAACTTTGTAGTCTGTTCCCTTACTGAAATATGTGCAACCATTCTGACAAATTCTAGTGAGACTCTATCTGGTATTATTAGAAAACTATATGGAAAGTAATACAAATTATTTCCATCTCCTGTGTATTTTTGAATTTCTTTTTCTGGCTAAAAATAACTCATAAAGTGAATATTTTATTTTAAATGCTGAAATGCACAAAGTAATTTGCAGAAAATAGGAAATCCTATTGATATTACTCTAATCCATTCATTTTTAAAGGATAAAGCTAATTATGCTCAATTTGCCAAGTTAACACTGCCACAGTCAGGCTAAGCATTCCAAGATATTTTCCTTAACTGTAACATTGCATATACTAATTCATATTACAGGAAAAATTTCAAGTAAATCTATGTGGATTGAGAAATTTCCCTATATAACACCTCTTAATACTCTCAGTAAAATTCCAAACAAAAAGCTTTGTGTATAATACACAGAAATTCACAAGCATCTAATTCTCATTTTTACCACTAAATGAATCATGGAGAACTTTCTCACCAATCTTCTAAATTACAGCCTCAGTTTTTGTAAGTGTCAAAAATCAAAACATTGTTATTCTTGGGTAGATGTTTATGACATCAATTTAAATGGATATCAAATATCTGTAAAATATGAGTTGCTGAGCTCCAAGGCCAGCTATTAAGTAATTTTAATGCCAGAAATGTCCTTCCAATCATATGATTTAATAGATTCTTAGCTATAAAAACAAGCCTATTTTTATTTTCAATAAATGTACATGTATCTCTAGCACTCCTATAGCAAAGTACCATAAACTGAGTGGTTTAAAACAATAGACATTTATCCTCCCACAGTTCTGAAGACCGGAAGCCTGAAGTCAAGGAGTGGGCAAGGACCACGCTTCTAATAATGAAGGGTCTCTCCCTCCTAACTTCTTGTAGCGCCAGCAACCTTGGCCTTTCTGAGCTTGAAGCTGCACTACCCGTCCTCTGCCTCGACTGCCACACGGCACTCCCTTCTCCTGTGCCTCCCCGAGTCTTCTCCTACTGCTATAAGGACTCAGTCATGTTGCATTTAGAATGCAGATTTCCTACTCCAGAGTGTTCTCATTTTAAATCATTAAGTCTGCAGAGATTTCCAAGTAAGATTATGGTCCATAGGTACAATGAACTTGAGGGAACAGATCCTCCAATGTTATGCTTACTTCATATAATTTTAATCTTTATGCTTCACTGTAAACTTCTGTGATTCTAGACGTGTGAGACAAAAAAATGAACCTATTTCTAGCACAAAAACACTCATTAGATATCTTCTGGGAATTACTACATGTGTCTTAGATCACATGTATATTATAGAATCAATTAATCCTACATTTTAAAGTGCCCCTCCTTTACGCTTCTGGATGTTATATGTGTATCACTTAACTTAGTTATATTACTTTGACCTCATGACAGGCCAAAAAACAGAAGAACACATCTATACTGTTGGAATTAGAGTGGGGAATCAGAGAGGAGATCATGCCAAGCAAACAATGCTCTCATTCCTCCTGAGCAGATTCCCTGGAGTGGAACTGCTGCGTCATATGGTAAATTTATACTTAACGTTTTAAGTAACCACAAACTGTTTCATCGAAGTGACTATGCAATTTTACATTTCTGCCAACAATGTATGAGAATTCTAATTTCTCCTCATCCTTGCCAAACTTAGTATTGTCTTTTTTATTATAGCCATTAAAATTACATTGTAGTTCTCTAATCTTAATTCCCCTAATGTCTAATGATGTACCAGCCTGCTTGGTAGCAGATATTAAAAAGTGCATAATACATAATCCTTGTCCTTAAAGCACTTCATGTCTAAGGGAGAGAGACAGAGAAAGAAAAAGACAACTGTACCACACAACTGTATCATCTTTTTTACCAAGCAGTTTTAGGAAATTTGAATATACTTGCTTATGAACAGTTTAGTGGAGACGCAACAAAGCCCGAGATTACATTCAAGCCATTATCTTACCAAGTTTGTCCTGATCCTTAAAGCAACCATGCAAGACATTTCCCCAACTTCACATTCTTTTAAATGCATCTGTAATAAATATGGAATATAAAGTAACTTCATATTTAAGTTTCTTTAGGGAAAAATGTAACCATTATTATTTTAAGAGAATTTCCACAAAGGTGATTTTCAGCAACAATAAGTTTTTCTGTTGAATGACACCAATTACTTTTTATCGCCCTTAAAAAACATCCCGTGGAGGTCGAAGTAGATGACAGTGTCCCCACCAATCAGCGATCCTGAGTACCTCTCTGTTAGACACAGCAGACCGGCGTTACCTCTTCGCTCTGAGACTGCAAAGCATACAAACGAGCAGCACATTGAGGAGGTCTTATCTAACCAAGTGTCAACTTTTTATAAGCCCCTCTGATGACCTGTGAACTCAATATACAGTCAAACAGGGACAGAAAACCTGAAAGATAGTCTTACAGGTCCCATCAAAAAGGAGAATGACCCTCTGTGTCTTGTATCTTTTAAAATGCACTACAGAGATGAGAATTAATATGGCACCACATTCTGTAGATAAAAAAAAAAAATATTGTGGCACACTTGAAAAAATGAGAAAGCAAAATGAGAACTATTTAAGAGTTCCAGACAAGGGAATAATGGTTTAACAGCAAGACCTGTAATAAAAGATATAGCTTATTCATTTATCCGTTAAATGCTACTCAAACACAAGTACTATCATACTGGGTCTGGGTACAAAAGGAATTCCCCTTTCCTTCAAAAAACTAATGTTGTAGTTAAAAGAAAATCATAAAAACAATAAAAAATAGTGTTCTTAAGAGCAGCTAACATTTACTGAACACATATTTTTGCCAGATATTGTATTCACATAGATTATCTCACTCACGCCTCACTGCACCCCTGCCTGTGAGGCAGTTGTTGTCCCCCTCACAAACGCAAACAGGAGAGAGACAGAGCAGCACAGACACTGACATGGTGCTGCCTCCCCAGTGAGAGAGGCTCAGAGTTTGCTCTACAAATAAACATGTCTTTTGCAGAGAAAATGGTAAGTGCATTCCAGGTAGGGTGCAAGTAATCTGTGAGAACAGTAAATGCTCAGAGCATTAATAGGAGTAACAGTTATACTCATTTCTAACAGCTGCTCTAACAGATTATCACACACTTTATGGCTGAAAACAGTACAAGTATTCTCTCACAGTTGTGAATACCAGGAATCTGAAATTAGTATCACCCAGCCAAAATCAAGGCATCAGCCGGGACACAATCCCTGCAGAGGCTGTTGGGGAAAATTTATTCCCTGCCTCTTTCATCTTTGGGTGGCCACCAGCATTTCTTGGCTTCTGCTCACTCTAATTTTCAGTCCCAGCATTTTGAAACCTCTTTGAATCTCTCTCTCTCTGGCTCCCTGTTATAAGCATACATGCTTTGGAGCACACCTAAATAACCTAGGACTTTTCCTCCTCTCAAGATTCCTAATTACATCTGCAAAGATTCATTTTCCAAGGAAAATAGCATTCTCAGCCTCCAAGGATTAGGACCTGGTTTCTTTGGGGCTATTTTTCAGCACAGCCCATCATGACAGAGAAGTCCAGGTATGTGCTGGTGGTAGAGTTCAAGTGAGGGACGGTAGACGGGAGGAAAAGTGGCACACAGTAACAAAGGCCACACAGGAGCTGATCTGGTTGGGCATAGGGAAGAATAAATTTTACCCTAGATGGAGAGGATGGCTTTGATTTTCAGTGTGACACGGGTTAATGAAAGAATATTCCAAAACTAATATTGAAGAGAGATGAGTAGAAGGCAAGAGATTATTAAGCTTTTCAATTATTCAGGGAGAAAGGGAAGGTCTTGGTAACATATATTAATGTGACTAGCATAAATGTACTTCAGCCACCTTCAGTTGACTCATGTGACCTCTGTCTGTAACCACAGAGGCAGTTATTACGCCTCTTATACCACTGCTGTAAATACAAGGGGAAATGTAAGACTTAGGAGTAACCCTAAATGTCCCATTTAGGCAAATGAGAACATTACTAGTAACTTTGGACAGCAAACACCAGAGGAGGTGTAGAACAGAAGACTGACTTTGAACCTGTTTATTTTGAAGTGCCTCATCCAAATTGAGAGTATGGGGGCTTGGGATATAGCTCAGTTGAATAAGCGCTTGCCTGGCAAGTGCAAGGTCCTGAGTTCGATCCCCAGTACCACAAAAAAAAAAAAAAGAGAGTATGGTACATGATGAGATACATGAGTCTGAAGGAGAACAGAAAAATTTAGAAATGTGTACGTTTGTATCTAAATTCGGGGATTTAAATTTAGATTTATGAATCACTGGCCATGAGTATGGTCAGAATATTAAATAACTCAGTACTAGTAGAAACCACTTAGATTACTGATGCCAATGTATTTCATGGCAGTTCCTCCAGAATTTCTACACTATCACGAGTGCTTCAACTTGGTCTTTGATGAGTTTTAACCACCCGGCTACTTATTTTTAGAGATAGCCTGCCCCATTTCCAGAAAACTGTCTTATTAAAGCCAGCACAGAAAAAAAGAGAGCATTCAGTGTTCTATTTAAGTCTGATTATATATACTTAGGGTCCTGGTGCTAGAGACCTTATAATTGCTGAAGAGAACTGCCAATCCAAAAAAGCAATGGGAAGGAAAACTTACTACTTATATAAGTCCTCTAGGGAAGTGACAATGAAAATTACCCTAGCCCAGGGCTCCCCCACATTTTTTCATCCTGTGGCTGCCCAAGCTCTACATTATTTCTCCTACAAAACCACATCACATAACTGTAGTATTTTCACCATGCTAAGAGAAAAGATTATCATCTTTATGAGTGCACAGGGTACACTCAATAAATGCTGTTGAAAAGACAGCACCAGGCAGAGGCTGAGAACAAAACAGCTACGGGCAGACTGCAGACCCTGAGGGTTTGACAAGCAGGTGCTTCTGTGGTCATCAAATCGCTATTCATAGATGCACGTTCTGGGCCAAAGCACATTGCTCTGAAAAATAGTGCCTCAGCCATTAGCCCCAGGAGACATCAATCACTGCTGCCAAGACACAGTTATCTCAGGAAGGATTTCAAAACTTAACTGGGTCAAAAATTGCTTCTAAGCAGGTTTCCTTAATTTAATCTAAACTAAAACCTGAAAAAATGGAAGGAATTCTGTGTTCCTCCAAATTCTGGTCCTTATCTCCATTTACAGCTCTATTAGTTTTTTCAAATACAAAATCCTTTGTTTCAGTGGAACTGAGTTGTGTGTTGCTTTCTACCAGACATGCAAATGCCTGCCTACACTCCCACTTCAGCGCCTCTACCTGGAATATCTTTCCTTTCTCTTCTCTACTCTCAAAGTTCAGTACTGAGCTGAGGTCCCACTCAGTTTATGGAAATTTGTTGGAACCATGTCAGTTAGCAGTCCTAATGTCTCTTCAGTATCCCTGCCATGAGTTCTGTAAAATTTTGAACTCAGTAAGTGCTTGCTCACATGCATTTTTTAATGTATATGTTATAGCTTCTCACTAGATTGTGACATACTCTGGTTTCTCTTCAGATTGTACAAATCTTTCCCCTTTTACTAACTAGATTGTGAGGTCAATGGGTGGAGTCAGTATACTGTAATCTTCTGGTATCAGTGTCCAGGGGGCCTCAATAGATAAGGGAATAGACAAGATTCTAAAATATGCTCCAGCCAATCATTCTGGTCTATGGAGAAGTTTCTTCTCAGTTTTTACTTTTTATTAGTACATGTTTGCATTGCATAATAATTACATTCCTAAAATTTCCATTTGCCCCAGCTACTCCCCTCTTAGGTATCTTTCTGAAAGAGTTAAAGATATAATATTATGGTGATATATGCACACTCATGTTTAAAGCAGCACAATTTATAATAGCTAAAAATTGGAACTAGCCTATCTGTCCATGAACAAGTGAATAGATTAAAGATATTTTGAGCAAATATTAAAATATGTACAAATTTTTCTAATTAAAATTTTTCACCTTTCTTACCAACATAGTTTTGTTTTCATAACTGAGTCTTCCTTGTTATCTTTGCTCTAATAACTTTATTCCATTTCTAGAATCTTAATACTGGCTGAGAAAAACCAAATTTGTATTTTCTGGAATGATTGTATCTTTCAGTTAATTTTTACAGTATCTCATTATGTTGTATTAATGCATTAAGGAAAAGCACCTAAGAGATTGCATTTGTTCTTTTTTGCAAGTAAAATTTGCTTTACACAAAAATTATGTATCCTAATTTGAAAAGCTAATGTGTAAGATTCACCCTCTCAGTATTAGAAATGCTAGCTGGGCAGAGGCCTACAATAATGAATTAAAGCTGAAACTTGTGTCACAATGGAATTCTATGAGAAAGTTAGGAATATGAATACTCCTTCACCGCATAACTTCATAAAGGCAGATCAGCCAATGTAACAGAACTGGGAGGGGTCAGCTCAGGGGTCCAAAAGAATATTCCAAAGATAAGGTCACTACTGAAAGAGTCCTGTATCACCACAGTTAGAAATTCTCTTTGCAATCTTCTCTCCTTTAATTGGGAGTGCGTATTGTGACCATCGACTCCAAGAAGTCCAGCAGTAAAGAACTCTCTTCAAGTTTGTAAACACATTTAACCATGAAATCTTTGTATCGGTGACATCTGTTGAGAATCTAGAAATCAGAATTAGTAATCCCAACAGCAATTAGAATGCTGATCTGGCATAATATCCTTAGTTTATGAAACAATCACAAATAGCTGTCCAGGTTAGACACTCTAGGCAGTTACACAGCCAGGAGAGCTCAAGACTTCTGATTCCTCCTTCCTCCCACGCTTCCTTCTTTATACGTAAGGAACATGACCCACTGATCACTTTGTAATTCTAAATTACAGGCCAAAACACACTTTTTAAAAAGCTCACACTAATACTTACTTTCAGCATATGCACAGCTTATCTACTACCCTGCCTAAATATCTGTAAATATCTCCTTCTTTATAAAAGTAAAAACACTGAATCTGAGGCCCCCAGCATAGGTGACATAGGGCCCTGGATGTTTTACACAGCAGTCCCTGAGACCGGGTTTAGTCCTATTCAGCTCACATAACATCTCAGACAGTCGTGCTACAAAGAAATTCCCATGAAATTACCTCGAATTTCCAGTTTGAGACTTAAAAAAAAAAATAGCAGGGCTTTTATGGAGGCATTACAGGCTGAATCTTTAACGAGGTCATACATGAGAAAAATTAATTCACCAGGAAAATGTCTGTGGCTGCTGAAGTCATGTATCACACCTAATGTATGTCCCAGGAATTTATTATTTAAAGCAAGATTAGTGAGATATCAATCAGTGAAGCTCCAAAGAAATTCATTTCATAACCCTCATTCCTATCATAAGTAACTTAAATTTTCACACACAAAAAGTTCTCATTTAAGCAGTGTGAATATCTAAACCAACTGTATTTCACTGACAAGAATGTACTAGAGATTTACTATTCATGATATTCATTTAAAGAACATGATTAGA
The DNA here is from genome assembly GCA_004027595.1 of Dinomys branickii. Lineage (NCBI taxonomy): Eukaryota > Metazoa > Chordata > Mammalia > Rodentia > Dinomyidae > Dinomys > Dinomys branickii. The sequence continues at coordinate 22,888 of PVLD010019390.1, forward strand.
GCAAATTTATCAGTTTAAGAAAATATCAATAGTATTTAACTAGAGTTTAAGAAACGTGATCTTAAGTCCAACAGCAACTTTCGTAAGTTCAGAATAATGTAAAGTAATAAAATATATAGGTTCAAAGAAACAGAGGTGCAGAGCTGAATAAGCAATTTATATATCAAATCAGAATAACCTCAACCTGAATCAAATAAAAGATGTCTAATGCATTTGGATTTGGCTTCACTTTCCTTTTATTTCACTCCATAACACAAAAGAGATCTACGGCTTCTTCAACAACTACCACCTCCATAAAAGAATAGTTGATACATGTCTCACCTGCTGTGCCAAGCAAATTAAGCAATTTCTGTATATTTACTCATTTAATTTTATTTTCCAGACCGAGGATTTAACTCAGGACCTTGCCCCTGCCAGGCAGGCACTTATTCCACTGAGCCATACTCCTAGCCCTCATTTAATTTTCTTAACAACTCCATGAAATAGAACTGCCCCTGAAAGTGAAGCACAGAGAGTTTAAGAAACTTGTCCAGTGTCACACAGCCAGTAAAAACAAAGAAGTCTAGTTCCAGGGTCTAAATTCTTCAATTGCATTACCTCATTCTGATATTTATGTTTGTTTAAGATAAAATTGACAGTGAACTTCTGTCTCCTTCAGTACATATTTGTGTAGTGTGTGAACACATTCTTAAATCAATCAATAAATCCCTAATATATTTAAAACTAATAGTGTTCCATTGGAAAAGGTAAAGCATTATTCTCTGCATTGCACAAGTATTAAAATGTTTTTAAAAACTGTCTACTTCCCACCTTTATCAGCTGTATCTATTAAGAAAGGGAAATAAAGCATATCAGAGAAAGAAACAGTTCAAGATCTGGCTCACCCATTGAGGGAGCTGCCACACAGAAAGAAAAGCAGAAAGCTTTCTGGGAATGGTGACCCAGCTCCACCGAGCCATAGGACACTGAGCCCATGGAAATTCCTTAAGGGTGGATCCTCTGCTTTATTCACATGCCTGTGGGACTGCACGCCATCCTTAAAACAGGGGAAAAAAATTTCTCCATGGCATCAATACTTCCTTCCCTAAATAATTTTAATCAATTCACACAAGCCAGGCAGGAAGCAGAGAGGGATCAAAGGAAGAGGAAGCGAACCTACTGTCCGTACACTCACCCAGGCCGCACCCACAGCGACTGCCTCTTCCAGCAGGCCTCACCTTCCAACCTCCCCCTCAGGTGTAAACCCACCCGTGGTCTAATCCAGAGAAGAGAGTTACACATCCACGACCCAGTCACCTCACACATCCCCACCTAAAAGCCAATGAGGCTTTGAGGGACATTTAGATAAAAACCATGACACCTATCTTCAAATCAGTTCTTTATTTCAGAGTAAGAAACGGTTTCTCAGTAGAGGACTTCCACTTCCACAGGTGACTATTAGATGCTCCAACAATGTTTTCACAAGTGTATTTTTCTTTCACATGTAGCATACTTGTGAGATGGCCCCTCCTAAAGCTCTCCTGTGTACATGATTATACTGAAAGATGCACTAACGTGGCCATGTCTGTGATTGTCAGACACATTTCATCCATTTCCCATTATTTATCTTCCCATTGCAAACCAGTAGAAATATTCCCAGGCTTTTCATAACTCAGACTGCAAATATTCCTTGTGAACTCTGAACTAATTCTTCCACATGTTAAAAAATTGCTTTGGTTTAAGGCTTCTTCTCCCATTTACTATGAAATTAGTATCAAATATCTTTAATAAAAGAGAAGAACAGTTACATTTGTACTCAGACTTAGAAATTACTTCTCGAGCTTGGTTTTTACACCAGAATGAGCTATTGTGTGTACATATGACATGATGACAACTGGACCAGCAGACAGAATCAGACAGAATATCTACGTTCATGTAGACAGATAAATACATAAATACATAGACATATACATTCTTACATATAAATATCAGAAGAAACATCAAATTTTGTTTGTACAATATGACTTTTCTTAATTTTTTCCACTTCCCAATGAGCATAAATACTAAACATTTACTTTGTAAAACACATACAGATCAGTCAACAAAATACCACTCCCTTTCGAAGTACTGAAATTTCTCTGAATCTAGCCCTGTACCTAACTAAACCTTCCTTCTAATTCAGTATTCTAATTGAGTAGTTCTCCCTTACAAATACATGTAAAAGCTGATCTATACATATTTAATATGCTATGTACATATAGTGAGTGATGTTTGTTGCAGAACTGTGGTCAACCAGGGGCATTCTACCACCGAGGTACATCTCCAACCCCACCCCAGTCCACCCCGCCCAGCCCCATCCCCTTTTATTGTTTTATATTTTCAAACAGTGTATTACTAAATTGCCCAAATGGGACTCTAACTGTAATCCTCCTGCCTCCGCCTCCCTCAGTGCTAGGATTACAAGCATGTACCACTTTCTCTGGCTTGAGTGATTATTCTTAAATATAAATCCAATCACATCAAACCTTGTTTGAAAATCTTGCAGTGACCTCTTATTTGAATAAGAATAAGTTGAAACCCTTCTAGACATATCTACAAGGCCCAGTGAAAGAGGCCCCTAACTACTTCCTTACCTGGACCCCTAACACCCATCCTACCTTGTTACAGAGCCGATTTCTGACTTGCCTTGTGCCTCTCTCCTCCTTACACAGAGACCGCCACATGGCTGGTCCCTTCCAGTCATCAGGTAGCAACTCAGTGTCCCCTGCCAGGGAAGCCTCTCTTGACTGCACAGTCTAATTTGCCATCTCTTTCTTATTCCTCATCGTGAGTTTCCATCACCTTTATTCCTAGTAAGACTTGTTTATCTCTTTATTTGCTCTTGTTTGCCTCTCCTACTAGAATGCAAACTTTCCACCACAGTATCATCCTTACTTAAAACATATCTGAGCCATAGGGCACTGAGCCCATGGAAATCCTTAAAGTTTCATATCAAGAAAATAATATACATGTAATCGGGCATGGAGACACATGCCTACAGTCTCAGCTGTTGGGGAGGCTGAGACTGAAGGGTCCCTTGAGGTAGCAAAGTAACCCTTGTCCCACATGAATAAACAAATAAGTGTTGGAGGGATGGCTACTTAGAAAAAGAAGTGGTAAGAGAAGTTGCTGTTCATCGTTCACATTTTAACACTCTTTACAAAAAACACAGTGGATTGCCAGTTTTACCATTTCATAGTAATAATGCAGCTAATACAAACTAACATACCTAAATGCATGCTTCTGTGGAAAGCCAAGAAGTAAAGGAATATTCCACAGGTGAGGATGACAATACAAAGATTTTGCTTATCACAGACATTAATGAGTAAGAGAAGGGATGGGAATTACATCCAGGGAGAGAATATAAAGTCAGTTTTGTAGTCATGATAGACGCACTGAGAGAACTGGCTTCTGGTGGCAACCAAGGCTTCATGGGTTTAGTCCAGAAAGTCCCCCGTGAAAAGCAGACGCTTGGTGTTACGTCCTCATCTATGACACATCAGGTAGCAGAATGGGTGGTATTACGAGAGTTATAGTAATTAAGTAAGAAATATTTAAATATTTTCAATAAGGTTTCTACACTCTGTAATGCTGAGTATATGATGATTTTTTTCTATAGCAACATGAAATGTTCTGGCTTAAGAAAAACAGGTTACATTAAGAACCGATATATCTTGGATCTCTTAGCTCAATACATTACTAAAGTACAAAAGAATAGATTACAAACTTAATTACCATAAAACAATCTAAAATAAAACTTTTGCAACATATTTTAGGTAGCCAGCTATCCACTTGCTGCGATGAAAAATGGCACATCCGAAGTGTACAGCATTCTGTTATTTCTTCTCCACATTCAGGTGACAGTGACAAATTTCCCAGGTTCCCTCCCCGCATTCCCATCATTGCCACTTGTTTGAAAAATCGATACATCACTTGCGGGCAAGAATTACAGATGCAGCCCACAGGCTCTCACTTGTTTTCTGGCTTCACCTACCCCACCATTTCCCTCTCATTACTGCCCCCCTGTTCTTTCCTCTCCCCCTTACCTGCTCTCTCCCATCCTGTTAGGGCTACTCCCAATGCCTCATCCCAAGGTCAGCAAGAAGCAAGTCTTTCTCCCAGGCCGCAAGAACTGACACACCCCAAAGCTGACAAAAACATGCCCGCAGGTTGAGGATAGGACGGAGTATGGAAACAGGAGGAAGCACATGGGAAGCAGCGGAGACAGGGACAGGGACTGGACAGGGCTGGTCACACGGAAGGGGGTTTCATCCTCTCTAGGCGTGTACACATGCCACAGGAAAGAAGAGAGCGAGTGAGGGATAGCTTCATCTCTCTATGTTTTTTCCCTTCCAGCTTAAAATATGGACTGGTCATTAAATGGTATAAAATACAGACAACATTTCTTTCCAATTATTAGTTTTACTTCTTTTCAGAATGTTGGGGCTTAGTAAGTTGTATCAAATCTGTTTGGCCACAAAACTCAAAGAAGGTGACAGATTTATTTTTGCTGCTATGATGAACTCAAAAAGTACACAAAATAGGTAAATATTTGTCCATGCATTCAGGAAAACAACATAACATTTCATTAATTCATGCTAAATTGAGACATGATTTACCTTTTCACTTTGCTGGTATTTATTTATTAATGAGTTAATGGAGTACATTCTTTAGATATAATAAAGCCAATATTCATCACATGCTAGGCTTTCTGTTAGGCAAACCTAAATTGCTAAATGACACTTTTAGTTCATTTAATCCTCACAAATGCTGCATTACAAGTATCCTCATTTTAGAGATAAGAAAACAGGTCAATTCACAGGTTAAATAAGTATTGTTAGAAAGTGAACAAGTGAAAATTAGAGAGCTTATCTCCTCACAATGACACTAAGAACAGCATCTGAATTCCACAAAAATAGCCTGAGGACCTACAGCACAGAAGACACAAAGCACAGTAAGGCCTAACCACTGGTCAGGAGCAAGAAAATTCTGACTAAAAGAACATATAAAACATGTACACAAACAACTATAATAAAGGGAAGAAGGCCCTAGATGTCAAAAACAAACTGTATGAATATTAAGATAAAAGAGATTGTTTGGCGAGGAGAATTAAGTAAGATTTTAGGAAGATTTGTACCAACTAGCTGCTCACTAGCATTTGGAAGAAGCACTCACCTCACATAACACACAGGGTACACATCTCATTTACAAATTAATTTCTAAAACTCCAGAGCGTTTCTACAACTCTAACCTGATTTCAGTTCCTGAGAAATGTGTTTAAACATCTGAAAAATCATTGTGAAATTGTGCTCTCAGCTTAGAAGTCTGAAAACTTGTACTCTAGATTCTTGTTCCAACGGAAAATACATTTTTTTGGTTCACCACACTTTCGCCTTTTCTCTAAGCTTCCATTTTTCTGTACAGAATGAAACATTTTACTGCCTAAAATATTTCCAAATAGAACTATATTGATGTTGATTTCATTAGGATTGATTCATTGATTCACAGATGTTAATTTCAGTATTAGGATTCTAAATTATTTTATACATCTGAGGTCAGTAAACATCAAAAATCCATCCTGTTAACTGGTTTTATAAGCGAAGTTTTATTGAACACAGCTGTATTCATTTGCTTTATATTCTCTACAGCTGCTTTCGTGCTACAGCGGCAACACGGAGTGAATTCAACAGAAATCAGATGACACTTTAAGTCTGAAATATTTACTATCTGCTTCTATACAGAGAGAACTTAAGGCTGGGGATGGAGTTCAGCAGCACAAGCATCTGCCTGGCAAATGCAAGGTCCTCAGTTCAATGCCTGATGCCAAAAGAAAAAGAAAGAAAACACGATTGCGGAGAGAGCTTGCAGACCTTCACCTTAAGACTAGTCATGCAGCAAATATTCAAGGGTGGACGGCTGGCAGGCAGCAAGCACAGGTTGTTAGCTGAAAGATGACAGCCTCATTAAGTCAAATTAAAAATGAAGTGATAGTGCACTGCATTTTCAATTATAATTAATCATCACATATAAGGAAGGATTTGAACAACTTTTGCTATGGAAAAATATACTAATTGATGGGATATAATATTATGCAGCAGTGTTCTGCTATTACTTCCTGTACTACTACTTAATATTTATTGAGCATTTACTGAATGTTAAACATTATGATAACCATTTAATGTACACACTGTCATTTATCCCTTACTATACTCCAAGCTATGAGTGCTTTTATTATCTTCATCTTGCAAATCACTCAAAGTGTTTAACTTCCAAGGTCCCATGGCTCGTATTTATTAAAGTTAGGATTTTGAAGTACATACTTTCATTTCTGGAGATAGTAGAAACTAACTGACTTCTTAGAAAGGAATGGTGTCATATGCTTTTAAAGCTAGGAAAACTGGGGCTGGGGATATAGCTCAGTGACACAAGCATCTGCTTGGCAAGTGCAAGGTCCTGAGTTAGACTGCCGGTATTAAATTTTTTTTTAAAAATAGAATTATTAAAGCTAGGAAAATAATAAAAGCTACCATTTACTGAGACCCTTCTATGAGCCTGGCATTATTCTGTGTGTGTTAAACATAGTTTTCATAGCAATTCTGTAAGGTAGGTAAGTTCCCTGACTCTTAAAAATAGTGAAGAATTAATAGATAAATTACGTGATTGACAAAAGGCACATACCTAGTAAGCTGCAAAGTTACAGGTAAAATTTAGATCTATCTTCCTCTGTTTATTATACCACATTATTTCCATTTCTTCAAAATCAAAGTTGTACTTCTATAGTTCATAGAACTAAACCACACTTAAAAATGAAAGCAGCAGGTGTTCACTAGCTAAAGAATAAACTACTGGGCAGGGTAAGTAATGAAAAAGTAATCTAAACAAAATAGTAAAAAGAAAAATGGGGAAATACAAAGTATATTTCTAAAAAGTAAATATATAATCCCTTTCTAATTGTGTCTATGGTTCAAACTCAGAATAACTCATAATAGAAATTGCTAGAGATACTAATTGGCACCCTTTACTAATTCATCTTCTAATGCAAACAGTAATATATTAATACTTAACAGATATTTCTGATAAAATCAGACATACCTTTTTCCAAAAGACAGGAGGTCTGGCCAACCCATTTCCACATTCTTGTTGAGGAAATATCTGAAGATGTGAATGTGAACAACACCCTTCCCTTAGCAGATAAGATCAATCACAGAGCTAAGAAGGGGAGGCCCTGGGCTCTCGGGCAAGAGAACTGAGCTGGAAATTTCACCTCTGCTACTTACCAACCGTGTCACCACACACCAGTTACCTTTCTCTCCGCACCTGTTTTGCCTCATCTCACAGGCTGCTTACAAGACGTGCTCTAAGTGTGCTCTTTTGGAACACATCTAATCAAGGGAATTATTATTCTCAGGGTAATAATTCTTCCAAGAAAGGTCATCGAAAGAAACTACCATCATTCCTTGCCTTTAAAAATTCCTACTTTCCATAGAGATTTGATCGTTTTGATTTGAAAAGGACATAAATATTTATGCACCTACTACATATGGGCGGGTTAACAGATGCTGACAAAGGGGCAGGGTGTTTCTGGAAGTGTTGGAAAGGACTTCAATGCTCAGATGTTGGAAAGCTGTTTTAGTTCTTGGCAATCACACTAGCTTCTGTGTAACAAAGGAAATAATAACAGGAGGCAGACTGTAGAGGATTCTCAAATATCACATTAATGAATTACGATCCTGACAAAATTAGCACATGCTGTGTGTCACTAAAAAGTCCAAGTTGCAGTATGTATTCTACTATGCCAGGAATATTTCACACAGTAACCCTTAGTTATCACCTCTAACATAACCAAATAATCACTTGAGATTCATCTGGCGTATGAGACATTCAATATTTAATGAATACTTACCATGAAGCAGATACTATGATGGTATGGAGTGATAGATAACAATTAAATACCTCTTTAATGTAGAAATGCTCAGTCATATTACAGAAAATGAACAGTTTGTAAATGATAATTTAGAATTAATGTTAAAGGACTTCGTTATCATACAATTACGTTATACACAGAATACAAATTGAAATTCTACAACCAATATTCAAAGCCCAAACCCTAAGTGAAGAACAAGATGGAAAATTTAAGAGTAATATTAGAGACAACTTCAACATGTGTGAAAATGCCATGTGAAGACTGCTTAGCCCATACTGCCACTATTTAAGACTCTATTGGTGACTCCAACCAACTCAATGAGAAAAATCAAATGATCAATGTCACAGAATAATTATTATGATTTAATCACCAAACTAAAAAATGAACTCAAACACTCTTATAAGCCAAACACTTTTAAATAATTTACTAATTGTACAAGGTAAACATAAAAGCAACAGCTTTCCAATCTACCAGCAACAACCAGTCAGAAACAACAATGGCAAAAAAAAAAATATATACACACACACACACACACACACACACACACACACACATTCGTAACAGAAAGAAATATTGTGAAATAACCAGGAAAAAACAAACATAAGAAAATGTTTATTTTTTAAAAACTGCAGATCTACTTAACAATACAGAAACTTAAAAGCATAAAAATATACACCATGTCCTTAAATGAAAATAACTAATACTATTATGAAAATGTCAGTTTCACCCAGCTAATCTCTAAATTTCACATTGTTATAATTGAAATCTCAATATGTAACTCTTCAACTATAAAATACTTAGAAGAAACTATGGAGAGGAAGCTTTTTGACATTGGATGTGACTAAGATTTCTCTGATATAACACCAAAACCATACACAACATAAGCGAACATAGAAAAATGGGCTACAGAATAATTTAAAACTCTTACGCATCAAAGGGCACAATAAATAGAGCAAAAAGGCAACAAATTAAATGGGAGAAAATGCTTATAAATTATATATCTTATGAGATTAATATCCAGAATACATGAAGAACTACTGCAATTAAAAAAGAAGTAAAAATTGTAAAATGAGCCAAATATCAAAATAGACGTTTCTCTGAAGAAGATATACAGGTGACAAATAAGTATATAAAAAAGATTGTTAATATATTTTTGCCAGTGAAATACAAACCAAAACTATGATGAGATGTCACTGCCCACCAGTTAGGGTGGCTATCATGAAGAAAAAAGAACTGGAAAAGAAACGTTGGCCAGGGTGTGATGATACTGAAACCCTTAAACCCTGTTGTTTGAAACTGAAAATGATGTAGCCACCTATGGAGTACATATGGTTGTTTCTCAAGAAATTACAAATACAAGTAGCATAGGACCCAGTGATTCCTCTACTAGGAATATAAAGAAAGTAAGATCTCTAAGAGATATTTACATATCCATATTCACAGTGGCGTTCCTCTCAGTAAACAAAAGTCAAAAACAACCTACGTGTCTATCAACAGATGAGTGGGTACAGGAAAGTACGGTATACACAAACAATGCAGTGTCATTCAGCCTTAAAAGAAAGGGAGTCTGGTCAGGCTACAACAAAGATGAATCTTGAAAACTTCTGCTAAATAAACCAGTACAGATAAACCGATCACAAAGACACAAATACTGGATGATTCTACTCCTGTGAAACATCTAGAGTTTTCAAATTCATAGAAACAGGAAAGAGAATAGAATGGTGGTCCTCGGGACTTGGGAGAGAATACTTACCACCACTGAACTGTAACATTAAAACTGTTAATATGGAAAATTCTATACTCTTATGTGTTTTACCAGCTCTTTTTTTCTAAAAAGCTCAGTAGGAAAAACCTCAAATGTAATATTAAAATACATACATCAAATTGGATTCCTTAATAGATACTGCTGAGAAAACTGACCAGTATTTTGAGATTGAAAAGGAACCACTGATAAATATGAATGAAGGAAATATGATAGAGTATTTTTATAACTGTGGCTTGGCCAAGGGTAGCCTAATCAAGTTACAAACTCTGAAAGCTTTAAATAAATTCATATATTTGGTTTCATAAAACTTAAAACTTTTGCACGATAAAAAAGAACATAAAATTAAAAGACAAGAAACAAACTGGAAATCAATAGACGAAGTTTTGGGATCGAGAATATACTATCAGTTCTTGCCTTCACAGTTGTTTTGTGCTGAAAAGCTTTAGGGAATACTAAGTCATTGTTCCCAGGGGAAACACAGGTTTAGATTCATATGAGCCTCAGATCATAGTAACTCTTGTTTTATATATGTTTCTCTATGAAGATGACTTATTTAATATATATGGTTGATTAATTAATGTTGAACTCACAGCCAATAGCAGTATCTCAAGCCTGGATGAAGTTTATATGAGACACAGATTGTCTCCATAAAGCAAATCATTAGTGATTTCTGTCCCTCTAAGAACTCTAGACAGCACAGCACTGTAGCACTGCACTGGGAGCCATTTTACACACGGAAATCCTCAAGAAAAAGCATTAACATACCCCCAAGGTGGAATGTGTAAAATGTGGAAAAGGGTATTTGTTTATAGTCTGAGGACTGAAACTGTGACGCAGACCCATGAAGTGATTCAAATCCTGTTCCACTCTACACGTCCATGAATAGCCACAAAGAAGCCATGACTGCTTATTTTATAGTTACAAATGTTGGGGCTGGGATATAGCTCAGTGCAATATGCGCCTGCTTAACAAGTGCAAGGTCCTGAGTTTGATCCCCAGTTCCACAAAGAAAAAAAAAAAAAAGAAAGAAAAAGAAAAATTATAGTTACAAATGACAACAAATAGGCAGACATGAAATTGTGGAATTCACAAGTGATACAGATTTATTACCTTAACTAATTATTTTAAAAATAAATATGCAGCCAGGTGTAATGGCACATGCCTGTAATCCCAGCACTCGGGAGGCTGAGGCAGGAGGATCATTGCAAGTTCAAAACCAGCCTGGTACAAAGTAAGCTCGAAGCCAGCCTGAACTGCATATCAAGACCCTGTATCAAAAAGACAAAATAATAATAATACAAACAATAAAAATAAGCATGCAATTCACATAAAGCAAAAAACAAATACTTTAAAAATCTCCAGAGGAAAAAGAACTCATGCTAATAATGACTTCAAACAACAATGAAAAATAATAATCAATGGTGCCAGGTGTGATGGCCATGCGTGTAATCCCAACATTTGGGAGGCTGGTGCAGGAGAACTGCCTCAAAGTCAAGGCCAGCCTGGGCTTCCTAATGAGTTAAAGCTCAACATGAGCTAATAAATAAGGCCCTGTCTCAAAAAAACCCTGGCCAAAAATCAACGGCTCTTATAGAAAGAAGTTAAACAAAAACAATAACACAGAAAACTCACCCTCAGTGTATTAAGTTGTCCCTACCTAGTCTTCCTGGAAGATCAATTTAGTAATTAAACAGAATTGAATCAGAAAAGTCTAAAAATATACATAAGAAAAATATAGCTAGGAATGGACTGGGGAGGTTGATGGGCAAGTACAATCAATGAATGAACTGATGGGTGAATGGGTACAACCAACAACTTTCAAGCCATTCTATGGAAACCCATGGTGCTAAAATGAGTTGCTGTAGACTTCCGGGAAGATGGCGGCCAGGTGAGAGGCAGAGGGAATCTCTCCCAGAGACCGATCCTTTGCGCGCGGGTGCCCAGTCCATGGATGCAAAATTACAATGGATCAGGCTGCTCTCCATGGCCCGAGCATTAAAGGGCCGGCTCGACAAGCCACGCGGCGAGAAGTGGGCGCATCCTGAGAGCTGGGCACCGGAGGGATCGGTGCTGCACTTGGGCCGCAGCTCGGTTCAAATCTCGTACAGCCGAGAGAGCGATTGCGGAGGGAAGGACGCCTCCAGCTCCCGAACCCGATCGCCTCAGAGGCAGCTGTAAACAGGATTTCTTGGAGGCAGCGGAGCAGAGGAAACTCAGAGAACGAGCTACTGGGACAGACTGCGCCAATCTGGGCAGCGGTACGGGATCCCGCTCAGAACCCCACCCCCGCAGCTGGAGCCGCATGAACTGGAGCAGCTGCGATCGGCGGGATTTCTGAGTCGGGAAAAACCTCCATCCAGACAGATACATCTGAACGGCATTCCTGTCTGCACGATCAAAGGGTGAGTTAAGTGGGCGCTCTAACTGGTTTTTCCTGAATCGGGAAAAGCTCTGCCCAGCGAGTGACATCAAAGCAGCTTTAAGCACTGCAGGATCTCCCGGGTGGGAAGAGCTAGCTAGAAACCCCAACGGGATTTGTGAGGGGGGAAGGAGCTCCACCCAGGGAGGAACACCTGAGTGGCCTGTCTGCAAGACTCCTGGGGTGGTGAGCTGTTTCTACACCCAGGCCAGGTCTCGGGGTAGGGAGTAGAAGCGGAAATCTCAGCAGACAGCTTAAGGGACATTCTCCCAAAGAGAAGGAATCATTGGAGCAGCCTCTGCAGCAGACCTTTCCCTGCTGAACTGCCTGGGGAATTTATAGCTCCACATTTTGAATCTGATACCCAAACATGGGAAAACAGAGGAACAAAACGCAATCTCAAAACTCAACCCCACCCAGAACAAGTTTTGAATGTGAAGATACAGGGGAACCAGGAAGCCACATACCTTAAACTTATGAAACAATTGCATCCGAAATGAAACAACTCCAACAGGCCATAAAAGAGCTTAAAGCGGAAATAAGCCACACACCCGCAATGATTTCTCAGACAAAAAACAAGCTGAAAACAATGATGGAATAAATGTTCCATTCACATAGACAAGATATAGAAAAAAAGACTAGAAGTAAATAGGAAACAAATGGAAACGTTACAAGAGCAATTTAGAAATCAATTACCACTAATGAAACAGGTCCAAAGAGAATGCCAGGATTTGAAAACTAACACTGAAAGCATGCAAAACCGTTTAAATGAAACTGAAGATAGAATTTCAGAACTTGAAGACAGCATGGCAGCTTATGAGCGTGAAAGGAAGAATCTCCTGATATCATCAAAGACACAAGAAAAGTCAATCCAACAGCTGCAAGATGAGGCAAAACGTACCAATATTCGAATTACAGGAGTGTATGAAACAGCAGGAGATCTCACAAACGATATAAAAGGAATATTTGATGAAATAATAGCAGAAAATTTCCCAAACAAGGAAAAAGATACTGAAGTTCAGTTAAGCGAGGAATATAGAACCCCAATGATCCATAACCCAAAGAAAAACACACACAGGAATATAATAGTCAAGATTCCAGAGGGCTGGGGGTATAGTTCAGTGGAATAAGCGCCTGCCTAGCAAGATCCCAGATATCCATCAAAAGAACACAATATTAAAAGGTGCTAGAGAAATGAAACAGATCACCTATAAAGGAAAGCCCATCAGAATCACAGCAGACTTCTCAACGGAAACCATGAAATCAAGAAGAGCTTGGAGCGAGATACTACAGATTCTGAGACAAAACATCTTCCAACACAGATTGATGTATCCTGTAAAATTATCCCTCAAATTCAATGGAGAAATAAAATATTTCCACGACAAAGAACAACTGAAGAACTTCATGAGTGCCAAACCAGCATTGGAAAAAGCACTAAAAGATATTCTAGACAGAGAAAAAAGAGACCACAATCCCAAGAACAGCTATAGAAATAACTCCCTAAACAGAACAAATAATTAAAC
>PVLD010019391.1:0-30923 GCA_004027595.1 Dinomys branickii
AAAACATGTATCTGTCCAAATTCAAAGACCCAATCCAGAAATGGGCATCTGAGATGAATACACAATTCTCAGACAAAGAAATACAAATGGCAAATAAATACATGAGAAAATGTTCCACATCCTTAGTCATTCGAGAAATGCAAATAAAAACAACATCGAGATTTCATCTCACCCCAGTAAGACTGGCCAGTATGAAAGGAGAAAAGAAAAAGACAAAAATGTATGTATGTATATAGGAATATGTATGAATATACATATGTGCAGGAGGGCTAACATGGTTCTACTATTGTATTATATCACTTAATGATTTTTCTGTATTGGTTTTGTGACTAGTTGATTGAGCTCCATGAAAGTGGGGAATAATATCCCTTATTTTGATGGCACTAATATTTATTTGACTTTTATTTTCAGCAGTACTGTATTTGTTTAGGGAAGACATGCACTTCAGTATCAACTACATAAATTTCTATGTATGTTATCTCTTTTTGCTTGCTTGTTCCCCACTAGTCCATATTGATGGCTTTGTCTTTTCCAATCAGCTTTAGCTTGAAATTCACAATATCTAAGATTACAATTCCTGTTACTGCCTTTTATTCAGTAGCAGCAAAGCCAGAGCTCAAACCTCCCACCAGATTGTCTTCTCCTCAGGACCAGCCCTTCTGACAATTTCACCCCACAAAGCTGTCCTCCCACAAGGGAAAACAGGCCATGTGAGAATCCTGTTCTCGTGCTGGGCCTCCCAAAGCATCTCAGGGGACCACTACTGGGCCATGCCCCCTCCCAGGCTGTCCACCATTCAGGCTCTGCGGGACAGTAATATTGTGGTCCTGACATGAGAGTCTCCTCCTCGTTGTTGGCTTCTCCTTCAATTGGATCATTGTGTTGATTGTCATCTCTGTTACCCTGAGTTTTGCAAATCTAGGGGAGAGGAGAGGTCAGATGGGAGTGAGGGAGAAGCTGGGTCATGGGCTCCTGCCTGGCTTTGCACGCAGGGCCCAGTGTGCAACACAGCTGTCATTGATGGCTGGGGGTGGAGAAAGCAAATTTTAATGGAATCTAACTTCTCAGAGAGCAACGTGCATTTTCCATGCAGAACGTGCATTATTTTCTTGTTACCGAAAGCTGATACCTATAAAAATTTCAGCATATGATTCAAAATCAGTCTGAAATTCTGAATCTTTAGTCTCTGTACAGAAGACTAAAGAAATTGTATTTCACATGAGAATTCAGCAAACTCGATGTCCTTGAAGAAGTGACTTTGCAAATATAGAACCATGAATGGAATGAGAGGGTCACACTTTCTAATGAAAATGAGCCCTGACACTGCCTGTGTTGTTTACAGATTCCACTTTGGAAATTCCTATAACTGGTAACATGATTTTAAACTTCAAAAATCCAAAAACATCATTATTTTCTCGGTTCACTTTAGATAATCTCTTTGCAGAAAAAAATGAGATGTACAGGGTGCACATTCCTAACTTGGAACTACAAATCTGTGCCCGTCCCAAGTCTCATATGCTCCTTGCCATGGGTGCCCTGATTTTTGTGTTTTTGCATTTTTTCTTTCCAATTAACATACATTTGAAGTCACTAAACATATGTTCTGCTGAGGGAATTGTCACGGACTTTCCCACCTTGACAGCGGTCACCGCCTCCTCTTCCCCGCTCTCCCTCCACCGCCGCGCCCAGGGCTGCTCCTGCAGCGGCTGCTTCTCTCGGTCTCCCCACATCTGCATGGTTTGTTTTCTGAATTATTTACACTTTTGGTCTCTCATATTAGAGAACCATGTGATATTTACACTTCCGTATCATATTTGCTGAATTTATTTTTGTGGCTTCAAGATCCATCCGTTTTCCTATATAGGACTCAACATTACCTTTCCTTAGGGCCGAGTAGTACTCCAGTGGGATTAAATACCACTTTTGCCCCATTGCTGTCTCCTCCTTTCAAACCCTCTCCCCCTCCCCATACACAAAGCTCTGTCTTCATTTCATCCTTCTTGTCTCATTTTCTCTTCCCACATCTATTCAGCCTCTGGTGAGGGCTCTTCCAGCTGCAGCACAGGGTAGTGGACAGATGTAAGGGGCCTGGCTGGGAGCAGAAGGGGCTACAGGGAGAGACACGGAGACAGAGACTCAGGGGCCTCCCTCACTCTTTCTCCTGATGTCTGTTCCCGTAGGGAATGATTGGCAGTGCATGAGTAGATCAATCCTTAAGAGCACAGCATCCCCGTTATCTCATTACCTTGCAACAGGAGGCCCCAGCTATTAAAAATGGAACCAACTTACTCTGGCACACGTGAGACCAAGGTTCTGACACATGCAGATTTCAGTGACACAGGGAAACCATATCTAACCCAGATCATCATCTGTATTTATAAATCAAATGTGTTTTGCTTTGCTCGCTTATTCCATTATTATGTAACATAAGAAACATTATCTTCTCCCTTTTACCAAACGTTCATTTGAACACCTGCTGTCATTTCACATACTTTGATAATCCTCACCAAATTCACAAACATTCTAGTTCCCTTCCGTATCTGTCTAAAGCACTCCAAGTTAGCATTTCCAAATATGTTTTTTTTGTTGTTTTTTAATCACTTGAACCTAAAGACAAATTTTCTAGATCTTCATTATAAAGACAAATTTTCTAGATCTTCATTAAGGTTTTGTGTAGTATTGTAAATGGGTTAATTCAAAAGAAGCAACATAGTTCTGGAAGGGGAACCTGGAAAAATAGACCAAATTGTCAAAGACTTCAGGATCCCATGAGAGCATGTGGGGATCTACCAGGGCTGCTCTATGAGATTGTCTGGAACCTTCTTTGTTCTTTTCCAGGCAGCCAGCATTTCTGTGACAAATTTATCACCTTACCATTGCCTATGCCATCATCTATGAACTCACAATACAAACTGTGACTCCATAATGTCCCCATGTGCTCACTAGAGCAGGGAAAGACACCTTGTCAGGGATGTTTCTTGATTCTTTTGTCAGGATCCTTCTTGGCTGGCCACATCCTGGAGTCAGAAGCTGAGTCTGTGGTCATAAATAATACATACTGTTTATGCTTTTATTCAAATTTGATAGAAATCATTCCTATCAAGAATGTGAGTAAGCAAAAAAGCCAGAAAATGTCCTCATAAGTGCTCAAAAAATGTTTCTTATAACAGAAGAAATGTCTAAGAAAGAAGTTATCAATAATTTTTCAGAGTTAAGAATATTAATTTTTTCTGAACAAGAAGGAGCTCACAGTCTTCCTGATAAATTTTAATGTCCTCTGATTCCTGCTGTCAACTTGGACTTAAATGTAATCCAAGTTACCAGTATTATTTTAGGTAAGCAATAATACTCTTTGAGAAAAATTCTACAATTCTATCTGATCACAGTGATTTCAGGGTTCTCATCAGCTCTGCTTCTTGACTACAAGTCCCCACTTGTGTCTTTTATAAATAGATTAAATTTCAGTTTCTTTCCCCTATTGTTATACTTTATATCCACCAGTTAATCTTGAATAAAGTTTTCTTGCTATTTTACAAATAATATGTAGTTTTTTTCATTCCAAAAATTTATCTCATTGTAAACTCTAATGTACAGTCAGACATCGGAGGGGCACTCCCATTCCTGAACAGTGCGTCAAAGCATGGAAGTGGTAACAGGTGTTAAAGAAATCCAGTCTCAGCAGGAGACAACTACATTACATTTTTAGGCATGGATCGAGGTCTCATTAGTTGAATAAACTGGAATGCATCCTTGTCTTCTGTTGAGATGGATTCTTGAATCCTTGAGTCACCTACTTAATTCCTGCACTCAGTGTTTATTCAAGCACAATCTGGGAGCAATATATAGAACAATATTTGAGGAAGATGAGGAGTTTCTGCAATTTCAAGTTAAGTTTCCACTTTAATTTGTTCTTTTTTCACATTTTCCTGTAAACACAAGGAGAATCTATGCAATTCCTTTAAGAAGTGGTTTTAAAATCTCCAGGAAATAAATCAGAGTAAGTCCTGCAAGCCATAGTTTCCATCCAACAGGCCACTGTTTGCAAAAGTGCCCTACAACTGTGACTTTAAAATAAATTCGTATTTTTACACCTTAAAATATCATTGTGGGAGAAGAACAACTACAAATGTTATTTGTGCAAAGTGAAATTCTGAGATGATGGCCCTAATAGGTAGGTGATTTTTGTTTTTACTAGGTGTGTTTAGGAGGATATTATACTTGTGACAATATCAAACAGCATTGGCTTCGTACCCTGACCTTTATATTTTACTATGGAGATCCTGAACTTCCACCTTCTCAGTGAAGCTCAGCAGGAGGCAGCCTCATCCTCAGAATCCTCCATGGGGTGGGATGCTCTGTGTTATGTTCTCCACCTCTGCTTCTCGATGCTTCCTCACAGTCGTGATATTCAGTGTGGCACAAATACTCAAGGAAGAATGCTTCCAGGAACTATTCTCTGGGGTAAATCTTTCTATTCATCCATAATGAAGCTCTTTCTTCTGCAAAGTATTTTAGCTTGAATTTTTGCAAAAAATAATGAAGATTTGCTTATCAAGATACTGAAAACTATTTTATGATCTGAGGTTCACATCATATAATATATAGATCAGAAAATTGATAGTCTTGAACAATTAAGGTGTAATTGAACATGTGTTTTCGAGACTATCATGTCCTCAGAAACTCACTAGATTCCCCTACCTGTTTTCCTGTGTGAATGTTTGTGTTTTGCAAAGTTTTTGCTCAAGAAAGTGTGTGATCTTCCTGAAAATGCTCAGGTATTAGAGAAAGAGACAGGGAGGAAGGGACATAGGGATAAAGAAAGAGAAAGAGACTGAGGGAGACGGAGAGAATGACGGACACTTGGTCATGTCAACTTGTCCAGAGATGATTGCTATCTGAGTGTAAATGTGAATTCCACACTCAAGTTAATCTGTATTAAGATAATGTGTATTAATTTCGTCCTGCCTTGATAATCCAAAAGGAGCTCCTTGAGAATTAAAAATGAGTTTGAATGGCTATCACATTGTAAAACCTGGAAGTATGAATATAAATTAGGAGGTATGATAAACATTGTGAAATGAAACTCCTCTAAAGTAAAGAGCAAATGGGATAAGGGGAAAGAGAAAAGGAAGAAAGGGATAATTATTCATGTGTGTATATTTAATGCAGGATAGCTAACTAACATAGTTGTACTTCTGACTTCTGTCGCTTTATTGTAAGGAATAGTTAATGATTAGTAGTTTGATCAATCTTGCATGTCTATGTTTGTCTTCCTGAGTATACACTTTAAAGTTACCAATATGTAATACAACAGCCACTGTTAATGCGCTGTCACCTTTTCTGTAATCCAGTTTTGATTGTACTGTTCTTGTGTTACTGTGTAAGTGGCTGTCTGTTAATATGTTTTCCTTCTTTTACTTTTAAAATAAAAAAATGTAAATGTGATAAAGGATAGATAGATACCATATAAGGACATATTATATTTTCCTTACCCAATTTACCTGCTTTAGATGAAAATAAGTTACACTAATATTTGTTCTTCATATCTCTGCTTCAACTAAGCCAAGTCAGGACTGCCTTAGAAGTGACCTACAAACATGTCTCCAATGTGACCATGATGTCCACAGGGTGATGCATCCCTGAAATGCAGGAAACACTGGAATGAAAAAAGGAACAACATATTTTTTAATGCAGGAAGGAGGCTCTGTGGATCTCACTGCACATGTCCAACTCTGTCCTGGAGATCGTGAAGGAGGAGCTGTGTCCAATGATGAGGAGCCTGAACACCAATGTTGGGCCCACTTCCAGCAAGTGTGAACTCTGCATCACATTGCTTCGCTCACTTAGGCTTCTGTGAGGAATTCTGCATTTGTCTGATAGACTTAACATGGACCTCTGCATATTTTTTGAGTGGGCGTTATTTTGCTATTGTCTTTTATATTACTTTCTTTAAAATTAATTAATCCATTAAGATTATGAATTATATGGGAGTATTCCAACACACTTACATACATTTTATAAGAGTAAGAAGTATTTATTGAGAGAAATAAATCTTCCATCTAAGAGCAACGGAAGAGGTCCTGGGTGAACGGCCCCATAAAATTGTTATTTTAACTAAATAATATTATTGCATCAGACTTAATAAGTGAACCTACATCATATCTGGATATTGAATTTTTGCCACTTCCAGACCACAGAGCTGTCTGTATAGCAGCAGGACATGCAAATAGGGCCTCCCTCTGCGGATGAAAAGCAGCTCAGCCCGGACCCTGCAGCTCTGCAGAGCAGCGCAGCCCTGGACGCTCAGCTGTTGCTAATTGGTGATCAGAGCTGAACACAGACGGCTCACCATGGAGCTTGGGCTGAACTGGGTTTTCCTTGTTGTTTTAAAAGATGATTTGAGGATAACAAAATATACTGAGTGTGCGAGTGGACTGGAACAGGATAAAAATGGGGCATGTGTGGCAGTTTCCTGAGCAGGATGTCTTTGTGTTTTTAGGTGTCCAGGCTGAAGTGCAACTGGTGGAGTCTGGGGGAGGCTTGGTGCAGCCGGGAGGGTCCCTGAGACTTTCCTGTGCAGGCTCTGGATTCACCTTCAGTGACTACTACATAGACTGGGTCCGCCAGGCTCCAGGGAAGGGGCTGGAGCGGGTTGCTCGCATTAGGAACAAAGCTGTTACATAACTGTGTACTCTGGATCTGTGAAAGGAAGATTCACTGTCTCAGAGATGATTCCAAAAGCATTGCCTATCTGCAAGTGAACACCCCAAGGGCTGAGGACACAGGCATGTATTATTGTACAAGAGACACAGTGAGGGGACATCAGGGTAGGCCCACACACAAACCTCCTTGCTGTGATGCCCAGGACCAGCAAGCGGTGGGGTTGACAAACAAAACTTAGAATCAGACACAGGATCAGGGGCAGAGGGAAATGAGACTGGGTTGATGTCAGAGTCTGAGGCTTCTTCTCTGTTTAACATCCTCACACAGGACAATTATAAACACTTTATTCTGTTGCTGCCACTGAACTGGGAGAGTTTCATTGCAAGAGGACATGTTCTTACTGGGGTTAAATTTTATGTGCCACTTAGGGAGGCAGAAATGTCTCCTACTGTCTACAGGATAAAATCTTGGGTTATTACAGTGGACCTTGTAACAAGGTTTTACCAATTTAGCTTCAGGAACAGAGCTCAGTGTGATTCCCTGACTAGATATGTTTGGGGATTCAAATGAGATCCAATGAGACAACTAGGCCTGGCTGACATTCTCTAACATGGAGGTATTTCACATTGATGGCTCCATCCCTAGAAAACTACTCATGACTGACTGACATTCTCACTTACTCCAAATCCCTTGCCCCAAAATTTTATTTGAAGGTCTCCTCTTTAACTCCTTTCCTCTGAAAATGAAGGCAGTATTTTCTCTTAATCACAGAGCTCATTCCCTTGACTTGGAACTTAGTAGCTCAGTGTGTGGCCCCTGCAGGAACCTGGCCAACACTAAGTGACCTTCTCACTGTTCATTGGCAGGAATGTCCCTCTCTCCTCTGGGCATAGATTCATCTGGGATAAAAGGGCACCTTACATGCCAAGGGGAAAATCCTGAGTTTTCCGAGTAAAAGCTGGGTGACATACTGTTCTTCTTCTGTTCAACCCTCATTGCCTCCCCTCCCTCACTGTGGTTTGGGGAATCTGTTCATGCGGAGCCACGTGTGCTGTGACTCTCATCTCTGGGGTCTGTGGGTCTGGCAGGACTTGAAAAGTTCACAGCACTGGCGATCAGGAGAGTCAGACTGGAATTCCTGACAGGAAATAGAGGTATGCGCTCCCACGTAAGTTCTCATTCTTCTCTTTTCTGATGGGACCAGGCAAGTTCAGGGTGACAGAGCAGGCGACTGCTCTTCCTGATGAAAAGGACAGCACACAAATACCTTCCTCATGACTCCTGGATGCATGTGGGACCGACTCTCTGGGCAGTGTAGGCAAACCTGTTCAGCACATGAAACTGACTAATTATTGTCAGGATTACTTGAAAATTTGCATTGGCCAATCCAACTCCTTAGTACATTTGCTAAAATATTTTTTACTGTAGGTCTTCAGATAAACTGAGCTGGGCTAATTTTGAGCACTTTTAAAATAAAAATTCTCAATTTTTTAAATAAAAAATAAAATTTCACGACAAAATAATATGAGAAAAACAATTGTTAATAAATTGAATATTGCTGAAATTGAATAATTGAATATTGAATATTTTCAAAGTAGTAACTCTCAGAGTACAAAATATGTTCATTAAAAGTTTCCCAAACTATATTATTACAAATATATCTTTTCATTTAACTAAGGGAAAGTAGTGGTACAACTGCCTAGTATTTCTTTTCCTGTCCCCTTCCTCCCTTTACCCTTATTCCCTTAATGAAAAAGCAAAGCAGTGCTATGGTTTATATGTAGAATGACCCGACCCCCAAAGCTCCTGTGTTCAAGGCTGTTCCTTTGGGAAGGTGACTGTGCTAGGGGGCTATGTACTCCACTGTGGATTCACCCCCTGACGAGCCCTTAGGGAAGTGCACCGTTAGGTGGCGGGACAGGGCAGAAGAGGTGAAGGAGGAGTGTCACTGGGGCGTGGCCTGCAGGGTGTGTCCGGCTAAAATGTTCTCACCTTCAGTATCTGTTTCTTGGTGGCCATGACATGAGACATTGCTGTTTACCCGACCCTTCTGCTGTTCCCCTCATGCCTTGAAGTCAGATGACAATAGACCAAACACTCTAAAAAGAAAGAAAATAATAAATCTGTCTTCCCTTAAATTGGTGGAGTTGGGTATTGTTTATCAGCAACAGGTAACTTATTAACTGTGAGACAGCCTCTCTGTAACTTACAAATTGCACAAAGTTGGCTCAACCTTCTGGTGCTTCTGCCTCAGTCTCCAAGACTGGAGTGCTACAGGAGTTTGCCACCCTAACCAGCTCCACAGAACATGACTGAGATGTCCTTAAAACATTGCTGTACTCCTTATTAGCCATATGTTCAATTTCTCTGCATGGTCCAGGACTGTGTGGATGGTCCTTCTCTTCCGCAGACTGAAATGTGCGGGAGTGTGAGACTGTGGGGGTGAAACAGCTTCTGCACATCGTCACCTCACACATTTAGATGATGCCAAATTGTTTCACTGTGAAAGCACATTATTTTATTTATAGTAGGGTGCCAAAATGAAATAATTTCACGTTATGATCAACTGAATGGCCTTCTTTGTCATGTAAATTCAATTGGTAAATTGGTCAAATGTAGTCCAGATTCACATGTTCTGAGGTCATCACACATAAACGGAGCCACAAACAAGGCACATCCATTCCAGTTGAGCATCTCGAGGCAGTGGTGGGGACACCAAGGGTACCTGGTCCTGACCTCAAGGGTCCTGTTTGCCCTCCCTCTGCTTCTCACATCTTTCTGATTCTGAGAGCACTGAGCATGTGGCAGAATCTCATCTCACTGATGTTATTCATGGCTCTACTTTGGCAGTGAAAGCTTCAAGTAACAAAGAGGAGTATATACAGAAAGACTTCATATCAGAAATAAGATATTCGCAGCCACACCGCAAAATAGAAAATTAACATATCTTATAAAGTCAGGAAAAATGACAATTCCACACGGTCACGGAGCTCATCATAGACAGACTTTGGTGTGACGTGTCTGTTTGTTGTCACATATCTGTTTGCTGTGCAGTTTCCTGCTGTGACAAGGACTTCCTGTGCTGGAGGCACACATGGCTGGCTCCTTTGCAGTGCAGAAGCAGAACAAGGCTGGGAGGTAACTTGCCATCAGCCAGCTGTGCCCCTGAGTCCATGCTAGCCATCCAAAGCCCCAACTGCCTTAAAGGAGAAGCACAAGAGAGTGAGACATGACCCCCTCTGAAACCTCAGCTTGACTGTACCTGAGGAGAGGGTGGGTTACCCATAAACACTTCCTGTGGGATTATACACACACATTCAGACACTCTGTGTAGCAGACACCTGTTCCTTGAGTAACTGACAATGACCCACCCACTGTCTCTCTCTGATGCTCACCATCCATCCCTTTCTCTGCCAGTCACAGATAGCACAGGACTGATCAGACAGCAATAGCCTCCTCCTTTTCCCAGGCATTCAGCGCTCTTGCTCAAGGGAACACCATCCATCTTGGTCTCATCCCACCCTCCAGGACAGGAAGCACAGGGTGGACCCTGTTCTGTAGTCAGGGTGGGCCTCGGCTTTGATATCCTCCAAGCCCAGGTCTCATGAAAGCCTTCCTGTCCCGAAATCCTTGTCTTGAGAGTACAGATGTTCTCACATAGATGCCAAGCATAGAAACAGCCTCTGAGGACCCGTGCATTTCCCATCACAGACCTGCACCCCCGAGTCCTGTGTCCTCCTATCAGGGTCAGGACTTGGGGGAGGGGAGTGCAAATCTCCAGCTGTTCCTCTCCTGGATGAACAAAACCAGCAAGGCCTGGGTCAGGACTCCGGTGCCCACCATGGACAGGCTTTATGCCATGCTCCTGCTGCTGACTGTCCCTGCCTGTGAGTGCTTGCACGAGGCCCTCCAGGATGCAAAGGCTCCTGTTCTCCCCTGAACCAGCTTCACCTTCTGTTTCTCCACAGGGTGCTGCCCCAAATTACCTTGAAGGATATGCCTCTGGGCTGGTGATCCCCACCCAGACCCCTCAGGTTGACCTGCTCCTTCTCTAGTTTATCACTGAGCACATCTGGTGTGGGTGTAGCCTGGATCCATCACCTCCAGGTAAGGGACTGGAGTGACTCTATTATGGTTGATACATTGTGTCCACTTGAGGAGTCCAGAGGTTTGGCTGAGTGATTAAGCAGGAAGCCAGGGTGCTTTGTACACATCCTGAGCCTGTGGTAGTAGAGGGCATGGAGGTTATGTGAGAGCTACACACTCCCTGGGTGGGGGTAACCTGTTTACAATATAAGGGAAGACAGGAGGCTGCTTGTAGCCATTCCTCCCTTTTGCTGGTTGTTTTTGCTGTGCTCTGCTGCCATGAACGCTTGCCCTCTGCTGTGTGCCACTCTGCCTCAGAACCAGCCAAGTATGGACTGAAACCTCCACAAGCTGTAAGCTAAATAACCCTCTCCTTCCTTCGTTTTGGGTGTTGGGTATTTTGTCTCAGCAATGAGAGAAAAGTAACCAACACAGAATTTGGTACCAGCAGAGTGGGGTCATTGTTGGGACTATACCTGACCATGTGGCTCAATAGCCTTTGGAAATTGCTTGTGGGAAGAGTTTGCAAAGGTTTGTAGATGTCTGGTCAGAGCTCAGAAGACCAGAAGGCTGATAGAAATCCTGCCATTAAAGACCAGGTTCAGGAGGTTTCTGTTGGGAAGAACGACTGCATTGGTTATTGGACTCCAGATGATATATGTTATGGCTTGGCAAAAAGTTTGTCTGCATTTTGCTCATGTCCAGAGACTTTGCTTAAGACTGAGATTAAGGGTGGCAGCAAACTGACTAATCTGGCAAAAGGAATTTCAAGACAGTCGAATGTTGGGGCAGTGGCATGGCTATTGTTGGGGGTTTTTAGCCAGATCTATGTTGAGAATCAAGAGCAAAGAGCCCAGCAGGGTGATTTAAAATGTTGTGAGTTTGGTCAGAAAGAAAGCTCCAGTAAAACTGTGGATTACAAAGATAAGCTGAGAAGCTCTGTATTGCTGATAAGGAACAAGAGAATGGGAAAGATTGCCCGAGGGCATCACAGGAAGCAAGTCTCCAACCTTTGCAGTCTCAAAACTGCAAAAGTGAAAGACCTTGCCTTGAGAAGGAAGCTAAAGAGTGCCATGTACCAGAATGGTGGCAACAGCCGCACCAGGTTCCAGAATGGAGGCGGCATAGAGAATTTGTTCCTCAGCATTGGATTCAGTGTGCTCAGCAATCCAGGCACTGGACCCCTATGGCCAAGAGAGAGGAAAGTTTGGCTACTGCTCCTGGTGGCAGCAGACCTTGGCATCATCTACGTGGCCCTGGCTTTAGATGCAAGGAAAATGCAAGAGTTCTGAGGTTTAAGAGGCTTCCACCCAGATTTCAGAAGGCCTGGGAGGCCAGACAGTGTGCCCCTGAGAGGGCAATATGTGAGGCTGTGGGTGTGAAGCAAACAGTGCCCTGGAGACCTCAGAAGTTTAGAAAAGACAGGACCATGAATCATCTGAGGAAAGCTACAAGGGGGGAGCAAAGTAGGCCTAAGAGAGAAGCCATGGAGGCTGTAACCACCAGAAGTGCCATAGGGGTGGACTCATGCAAGGCCTTTGGAGCTCACAATGTGCCACAAGTTGCTTCAAATGGTGAATGTGGAATTACAGAACAGAATGTTAGCCCTGCTGGATTTTGGACTTGCTTTGATCCCAATGCTCTCTATTCCCCTGTTGGTGCCTTTTGGAATGGTAATGTTTATTTTGTGCCTTTAAATGGTGGAAGTGTTTAATTTTCATTCGTATGGGGGCAAAATGTTATGGTTCTAATATAAGCATGTCTTTGTATCTGGAAACTGGTTTAAAGAAATGTGTCAGGTTGCCAAGTTAACAAGGGGTGGAATGTTATGGCTGATACATTGTGTCAACTTGAGGAGTCCAGAGGTTTGGCTGAGTGATTCAGCAGGAATCCAGGGTGCTTACTTGGTATACATCCTGAGCCTGTGGAAGTGGAGGGCATGGAGGTTATGTGAGAGCTACACACTCCCTGGGTGAGGGTAGCTTGTTTGCAGTGTAAGGGAAGAGAAGAGGTTGCTTGCAGTCATTCCTCCCTTTTGCTGGTTGTTTTTGCTGTGCTCTGCTGCCATGAACACTTGCCCTCTGCTGTGTGCCACTCTGCCTCAGAACCAGCCAAGTATGGACTGAAACCTCCACAAGCTGTAAGCTAAATAAACCTTTCCTTCTTCATTTTGGGTGTTGGGTATTTTGTCTCAGCAACGAGAGAAAAGTAACCAAGGCAGAACTGCAATAACTTATTGGGATGCTAATAAATACTACAGCCCAGCAGTGAGGAGCCTGCTCTCCTTCTCCAAGTACACCACCAATAACCAGATCTTCCTTATCACGACCAGTGTGGGCCCTGCAGACACAACTGGATATTATTGTGCAAGAAGAGCACAGAGTCTCGGTCTCATGATCTGCCTGTACAAGATCTCAGGCTGAACCTCAGCTCAGTTCCACCCCCACCAAGCAGATCAGGAAGGTGTGGAGAATGTCCCCTTCTTTTCAGACTCTGGTGATCCTTCTGCCCCAAGCTTTGGGGGCCTCTTTACCTGTTACTTTTCAAATTCCATTATCATTTGACCTTATTAGCTGTTCATGAAAGAGAGGTGATATTTTCTGTTTAAAAGGTGAATCATCTGTTTAAAAGATGGTACCTGGAGCAGATTGGTCACTGCTACGACATGATCTATGTCTACATCCCAGCCAACAGCAAAACATAAATCACCACAATATAATCCAATAAAGATTGAACTGCAGGATATGAAATTGGACAGCACTGAGTCACTATGGTGACATCACATACATGATTATTTCTGCATCCAGTATGTGCCCCTTGTAGTGGATTGACAACTGGTGGTCAACTTATAACCCCCAGCTGAACTGAGTAAGCGTGCTGCTGGGTGTGGGAGGCCCACCTCGAGACTGTTGCCAGCAGCATAAGAAGCAGAACTGGAGAAGAAGAAGTGAGGCTGTTTGGGCAGAGAAAGGCTGTTGGGACCTGGTAGAAGCTGTAAGGAGTTGCTGGTTCTTGTGGAGGAGCTCATCATGCTCGCTTTCCTGATGAACTTGTTAGTCTCCTGGAGAAGCTTGCTGCATTGGCATCCCTGATGGGAATTGAGCCATCTTTATCATTGGAGGAGCTCAGGAACTCACTGTTTCTGAGAATGGCTGTGGTACCTTTTGGGGGAGCTCTATTTCTTCTGAGCGTTACTTCCAGGTTCCAGTGCAGATCCCTCAGCCTGCTAGCACAGACCGTTCATCCTGCTGGCACAGGCTTTCTAGATTCCACAGTTGACCTTTGGGCCATCCCAGCATAGATGCATGAAACAGGCCTGCATGAGATATTGTTACGGACTCTGGGCCTCCAGCTGGATTCGTGGGAGGCATTGTTATGGGCTCTAGGTCTTCAGCTGCGCTCATGTAGGACATTGTTGTGGGATCCAGGCCCTCAGCTGGATTCCCAGTCTATAGTGTGTGGACAGATTTCCTGCACTCTCTTTGTATAGTCTTCTTTGGATAACTATTATAAATAATCTTATAAAATATGTGTCCTGTATTATATTGTGTTCCCCTTGCAAAAATATCCCCCCAAACCATCAAATACCTCTTTACACGTTTGTTTAAATTGAGGTTCTTCCTCACACTTTAGGGCACATTCTGAGATTTGTAAAGCTGATCTGAAAGAAAATGGAACAATACTATCTGCTCATTTTCCTGCTGGCAGCTCCCAGACATGAGGGCCCCAGGGATCAGACAGGAAAATGTGGGGATGCTGCCCCTGAGCTCAAAACGCACTGTGTTCTGTGTCCCAAATGTTCTTACCTAGGTACAGCTGCAAGAAATGGGACTTGGCCTGTCCCTCAGCTGGGCCTTTTCTGGTTACTGCATCTATAGTGATTGCTCTGGGAGCTGAATCCATCAGCCCTCAGGGAAGGGGTTAGAATGGACAGGGGAAGACAATTCTAGAAGAGGCACAGCTGATAATTCATCCCTGACAGTCAGCTCAGCATCTTCTAAGACACATCTGATAGCTAATTTTCTTGCAGCTGGGCTCAGTAACCATCAAGGACACAACTGTGCAAGATATTTTGCGAGAAGAAATAAGCATAGGACCAAACACAGCACTCTCCGCAGGCCTGCTCAGGACTAGCAGGGGGTATTCAGGACCAGAAGGGGGCAGTGAAGGCAAAAGAGGGAAGTATTTCAAAGACCAGTAGGGAAAGATCTGGACTAGCAAAGAGGGTACTGGGGTTCACAGAAAACCAGCGAGGGACCCAGTAGTGGGTGTTGAGAGGGAAGCTGGGGAATGAGCCCCTGCCTGTCAGTCTCTGGGGCTTTCCTCTCTGTGTTAGCAGTGTATAATCCAAAGAGACGCTGCAATACATCTTTTATTTTTTTTATTTTTTTTATTTTAAAAAATAAAAGCACAAAAACATATTAACAAACAGACACAAATTAGCATAAGAAATAGTACAATCAAAACTGATTTACAGACAAGGTGACATGGACTCAACAATGGTTGTTGCATTACCTATTGATATCTTCGAAGTGTATATACATGAACACATACAGACATGCAAAATTGGTCAGACAATTAATCATCTCAACAACAGAAAAAACACAAAAAACAAAAAACCAAAGACAAAAAAAATAAATAAAATAAAATAAAAACCAACAATAGTTGCTGCTTTGCATATTGATATCTTCGAAGTGCGTGTTCAGGATAACACATACAGACATACAAGATTGATAGAATAACCCGTCATCAATTATTCCTTAGGATTAAGTGATATAATACAATAGTAGAACCATGTTAGCCCTCCTGCACATATGTATATACATATATACATACATACATTTTTGCCTCTTTCTTTTCTCCTTTCCCTCGTCCCATCTGTTCTTTGTTTTTGAACAGATTTCCTTCATGTCTCTTAGTTTATATTCCCACCCTCAGGTTCTTACACCAATGATACAATACGTTGCCTGCAGATGTACCGCTGATTTATTTCACTTATGAGTATGAACTCCAGTTTTAACCACTTGCCTACAAAGTCCCCAAAACTGTCTTTCTTTATAGCTGAATAATATTCCATTATACAAAAATGCCACAATTTTTTAATCCATTCTTCTGTGGGTGGACACTTGGGTTGCTTCCACATTTTAGCTATTACAAATTGCGCTGCTCTAAACATGGGTGCACACATATCAGAGTGATATGATGTTTTCAGATCTTCTGGAAAAATACCCAGAAGAGGAATAGCTGGTTTGAATGGAACCTCTAGACCTAGTTTGCTGAGAAATCTCCAAACTGCTCTCCACAGTGGTTGCACCAGTCTGCATTCCCACCAGCAGTGTAATAGAGTCCCTATTTCTCCACAGCCTCACCAGCATTTGTTATTGGATGACTTTTTCATACTTGCCAGACTTACTGGGGTGAGATGAAATCTTGATGTTGTTTTTATTTGCATTTCTCGAATGACTAAGGATGTGGAACATTTTCTCATATATTTATTTGCCATTTGGCAATACATCTTTTATAGTTCACTTAGAATGAACAAAGCACCAAGGCATGTGAGTGTTTTTGTTGGTGTTTATATGGAATACACAAATATTTACTTATTCACTATTTCTTTATATCTTTTGTATTTACTTCAGTGGAAGGATAATCTCAAAGTGCGTATACTAGAAACAAGACTGAATGTTAAGGTTGTATGTGCTTTGGAATACCCATTATCGTGTTCACCACCATCATCAAAAATTAATCTGCTACATTTATCGCCATGAGAATGGATTGTCCTAAGCAGAAATAAATGTATCAATTGAGGAAACATGGGAATAAAGGAAGACACAGGAAGTAGAAATTTTAAAAATCCTAGAATTTATGGGTACTTTTCATTGCCTTAGATGACCATGGGAACAATTATGTCAGTACTTCACAAATCGTACATTTATTTTAAAATGTATCTCATTTAGTCATCACTAATTATTATATATGAAACATAATTTAGTATGGAAATAACAATATAGATAATAAAACAGGTTATATGAGAATCAACTAGGAGATTGAAAATTCTGGTTGTCCAATTATTTAGGGAATCTTTATATTGCAAAATATCTTGTCAAGTACTCTTGTTGGAGTAAGAGGTCTGGAAACATCATTAAGCATGCTAACTGTCTTGGAATTGCTCATGGTACATGTAAATAATGTGAGAAGGAACGAGGTAAACACATGAGATGTTTTTATCACATGTAAGGTCATATTCCATAGGTCCATTATACTTCTTGCCCTTGATGCACAGCTGCAAAACTTAGGAAATGACCAAACCCATTTATCATGTATATTTGTAACTATGAGAAAACTAATGAGGTTAAGTGTTCAACACAACTCATGCACATAGTAAGAAATCATAAATTCTTTATTCTGAATGTTATAAAATATCTGCCAGAACACTCTCCCGTGCTCTGGACACATCTCTAGCTGAGGCTCCACAAGACAGCCGTCTATATAGCAGGACGCCATGCAAATAGGGCCTCATGCTGCTACTGAAAACCAGCCCAGCCCAGCCCTGACTCTGCAGCTCTGCAGAGGAGCCCAGGTCTGTATCTTCGAGTTTTCCTTCTTCTTGATCAGACCTGAGCACCCATGTCTCATCATGGAGCTCTGACTGAGCTGGGTTTTTCTTGTTGCTGTTTTAGAAGGTGATTTATGGTGAACAAGAGATACTGAGGGTGTGAGTGGACATGAGTGGGATAAACAATGCGCCTGTGTGGCAGTTTCCTGAGCAGGATGTCTCTGTGTTTGCAGGTGTCCAGTGTGAAGTGCAGGTGGTGGGGTCTGGTGGATGCTTGGTGCAGCCTGGGGAGTCCCTGAGACTCTCCTGTGCAGCCTCTGGATTCACCTTCAGTAACTACTGGATGTATTGGGTCTGCCAGGCTCCAGTGAAGGGACATGATTGTGTTGAGACAATTAACTCGAATAGTGGTACCATAAACTACACAGACTTTGTGAAGGGCCGATTCACCATCTCCAGAGACAACGCCAAGAACACGCTGTGTCTGCAGATGACCAAGCTGAAAACCGAACACAAGGCCGTGTATTACTGTACAACACACAGCGATGAGATGTCAATGTGAGTGGACACAAACCTGCCTGCAGGGCAGCTCACGACCAGCAGGGGGCGATGGAGATGGAGAAGAACCAAGACTAGATTTAGAGCGAGGGGAATGTTGTTTTTCCTCTTAGGATCTGAGGCTTCTTTCAACCTGATACTCCCAGGCACTCTGATTTCCTGTGTCTGCCTTTACCTCTGATGTCTGTCCTTAGACACACTTGTTTAAATAGGAGAACACATTCTCAGCTGTGTAAGCCTCGACTTAACTCTTGCCCTAAAAATGATGCTGCTGTTTTAGTCAGAACTAGATCCTTAGGAGTGTCAGGGAACCTGCTAAATTCTGACAGGAATTTGGAATCCACAGTGAAAGGCAGTCAGTCGGAGTATAGACAAAAACCTCACTTCTCCGGTGATCAGGGCCAACAAAAGCTATGTTCAACCAGGGGCTGCTCAGGGTACTGAGGACCACAATAGAGTCCTCGGCATGATCAGGATGCCCAGGAGCCAGACCTCCTGTGTCCCAAAACAGGAGCCGGTGCACTGAGGCTCTGGGCAGAATTCTTCTCATGGTCCTGGCTGTTCAGGCCCTGGTGAGTCGTTTCTCTGCCTTTATTTAAATGGAATATTAATGAGGTTTGTATATTTTCCTTGTCTTCTTCATGCAAGCTAACATTTTGTATACAACATCTTATATAATATTTATAATATTTTTAGCATTTTATAGCTAAATTTGTTGAATTGGTAACAAATTTGTTTTAATATTTCAAGTATCAATAATCTCACCAATTAAAAATAACATGTCATTGTTGACCAGTACACGTGAAGAAAAAAATTTACAACCAGCCATTCAATATCATTATAAATAAGTTTTCTACATTGCCAAAGGGTCACCACCTTTTTTTGGCTAAAACTTTTTATTGTTTCTCCAGTCATTGCCCCTCCCAGTCAATGTGAGAACAAATATATTTCCTTCCTTATGGACTTGCCATTCCTGAAATTTCTTTATATGTTTTGTTTATTTATTTACATTTTGGTGGAACCGGGGATTGAACTCAGGACCTTGTGCTTGCCAAACAGCACTTATTCCATTGAACTATATCCCCAGCCCCTCATATGCCTTAAAGAATACAGACAGTGCACTTCTATTGAAGATCATCTACTTTCATAACTAGTCTACAAATAATTTAATAGATTCCAAATTTCCAAAAGAAAGTCATCATACGATTTCTCTCTTTGGGTAATAAACTAGTAGTATTGAAACTCTACATTCACACAAAATCATGCAGTCTGACTTTGTAAAAACTTGCTTAGTAATAATAACAACTTATAAATTACTCAAAAGTCTGTCAGGGCATAAAGACTGAGCACAAAGAATTATTAGTATACCCACATATGAGTTATTCTTCATATATAAAATGGATGATATTAGTATCTTTCTTCTGCATGAATATATATTGGAAAATATCCTCACAAATATAAAACCTTACCGTGTCACACTGCTGATTTATGGCATCCACATTATCCATGTCCATGAACACAGAAATTAGAGCTACATCTTCCAGGGGATAAGGGGATGGGATCGTCATTAGATAGTGAATAACTGGAAATAAGCATAGATTTTCTTTTGATGATGAGAACTCAGGACAAGTATTGTTACAGTAGATTCACAAGTGATTTAACATGGACAATCACATTCAATTTTTTATCTTATTGTATGTGGGTGAAATTTATGCAAAATTCCTTTACAAAATGATAAAACAAATGCTATAACTTATCATGCCATTCTGGAGAAAACAAACAGATATTTAACATCTCAAAACTTATTGCAAAATTACATTAACACGCTAATATTTATTTATTTTATGGAAAAAGTTAAAACAAACTTTCACAACAAAAGAATAGGAAAATAACAATATTTAATACATAGTATATTATTAGCTTCAAAGTAGTTACTCAGAGGACAAAATGTGGCCCTTAAATTTTCTCTAGTTGATATTGCCACAAACCTCATTTTTCAGTCATCTAAGAGACACTAAATTATAGCTCACTTGCATGTTTTCCTTTTCCCCTTCTATTCTTTCCCCTTTTTCTCTTTCTAGATCCTTTTACCTTTTGAATAATTTCTCCTCATTTCAAAATCTAATGTACATTTTTTACCTTATTTACTCATTCATTTTCTCACACCAGGGAGCCAATAGAATGTTTAC
This sequence comes from Dinomys branickii, assembly GCA_004027595.1. Lineage (NCBI taxonomy): Eukaryota > Metazoa > Chordata > Mammalia > Rodentia > Dinomyidae > Dinomys > Dinomys branickii. Next base: position 20,053 of record PVLD010019391.1, read on the forward strand.
ACATGTGAGTGTGCTTATTTCACTTATGATTATGGTCTCAAGTTACAACCATTTACCTATAAAAGTCTCAAGTTTATCCTTCTTTATGGTTGAGTAGTACTGCATCATATAAAAATACCACATCTTTTTATCCATTTATTGCTTGATGGGCATTTCGGTTGTTTCCAGATATAGCTATTATAAACTGTGTTGCTCTAAACATGGGTGAACATATATCACTGTGATATGATGTCTTTAATTCTTCTTGGAAGATAACCAGAAAGGGAATAGCTGGGTTGAATGCGACCTCTAATCCGAGCTTTTTGAGGAATCTCCATACTAATTTCCATAGTGACTGCACCAGTCTACACACCCACCAATAGTGTACAAGAATTCCTTTTCCCCAAAACCAATAGAGCAATTGTTACTGGTTGATTTCTGGGTTGATATGGAATCTCAGCATTGTTTTAATTTGGATTTCTCAAATGATCAATGATATTGAACTTTTTAACGTATTTATATGCAATTTCTATTTCATCATCTGAGAAATGTGTATTCATCTCAGATACCCATTTTTGCATGGGGTCTTTGAGTTTGAGGGGGGAGTTCTGATTTTTTTCTATTCTTTTTATGTTCCAGATATAAGTCTATTGTGTGAAAACAACTGGCTAAAATTTTTTGCAGTTCTGTGGGTTGTCTTTCAACACTGTTGCTGATTTCTTTTGATGTGCAAAAGCTCTTTAATAAGATGAGATTGCAGTTGTTAATTCTTTGAAGTAACTCCCTTGTAGTCTGGGTTTTGTTCACAAACTCTTTCCCTACACTTATGTCTTCAAGATTTCTCTCTATTTTCTTTAGTATTTCTTTTTTTAATATTTAGATCTCTGATCTATTTTGACTGTAGTTTGGTGCATGGTGATAGACATCAGTTTAGATTTAATCTTCAGCATGTAGAAAGCCAATTTTTTCCAGGACCATTTATTGAATAGGCTTTCTTTCTTCCAGTGAATAGGTTTGGCCCCTTTGTCACAGATAAGGTGGCTGAGAAAATACACTAATATTTAAACCATGGATACCTATATAAGCATAATACAATAGACAAGAAATAGCCTGTACAAAAAGCACACCACAGTCTTTTGTTCCAAAGAATTTTCCAAATAAAATGGATAAAAATTTTCAGTTCAAAAATGATGCTATATAAATTAAAATTTAAACCACAATGAGATATCACATTCCACTTGTTACAGGGACTATTAAGAACAAGATTTTAAAATCTAGATTTCCCAAATATGCGAATACAGTGTGCTCTACTGCTCAGTCACTATAGCTGCAGAAAACATGTGAAGTAATGAAGATTCTTTCAAATTTAATGGCATAAGTATATATTTACATAATTACTTTAGTGATCTCCCAAATAGGACTCTAACTAGATGAGGGAATATGACTTGCATGGACCTCAAACAACCTTGTAAATTGTGTGAAATCAGGTTCTTTTTAAGGCCAAATTATTATCATCTAACATTGAATCTGATAATTTTATCCCCATGACAAGTTGTCTCATGCAGAAGTAAATGTTTCAGATTGGGTAATGAAATCCTTCATGTCCGTCTCCACAGGGAGCACACAGAGCTCTGTCTTCTGCTAGGCCATTTCATGAGGCCTTGTCCCCAGGGTCAGTACTGTTCTCATTGGAGGAAGGAATAGGGGCAGTCGTACTGGACTCAGGACAGTGTCCTACAGCCTCAGTGAACTCTTTTCCGTCCATGGTAGCTAAACAGGAGTAGGAGATACTTTCTTTGAGGAACTTATAAATAGTGATTCATAAAACTCAGTAGTAACATTCTACCTTTTAGACATTTCTCTCTCTCTCTGTCTTTCTCTGTCTCTGTCTCTCTGTCTCTCTCTCTCTCTGTCTCTCTCTGTCTCTGTCTCTGTCTCTGTCTCTGTCTCTCTCTCTCTCTCTCTCAGCTTGTATCTATACCTCCAAGGCCTCACACCCTCATGGGTAGGCATTTTCCCAGGTGCAAGGACTTAGGGTGTGTGAATATGGATTGATGGTGTGTGCTAATTAAATGGGTTTAGCCTCTGAGTATAGAAAGTAGAAGTCCCAACCCTGCGGCACCAATCAATAGGCTTGTAGCCTTGATGGACTATAAGGGAAAAGATGAAAGTCAAGCTTAACCCTATCTCCCTGTCACACCATGAAAAGTACTTCTGCTGCAGTGCTCCTTGGTCACACTGCCTTGCATTGGAGCCGACAGACTATGGACTGAAACGTCTGCAAACTGATCTAAATAGCCCTTTCTCCTTTAGCTTGTGGGGTTTGGGTGTCTTGTTCCACCAACCAGAAAGTAAGCAAGACAGATTTTCTTCTAGGAGTGGAGTTTTGGTTGTGACTGTACCTAACTATGAGAAGCCTTTGCAACGGACTTGAAGGAAGATTTTGGAAAGGTTTGCAGATACTTGCTGAAGAAGAAACCCTGGAATTCTGTTCTCTGAACTTAACTGAAGACACTGGTCAGAGATCAGAAGACAAGAATGCTGAAAGAAGTGCGGCCATTAAACATCAGGCTCAGGAGGATTAATTAGAAATAAGGACTGTACTGGTTGTTGGATTCCATACCCCAGGGGCACTGCTTTGGAAGAACATTTATTGTAGTAATGGGCTGGAACAAAGTCAGGATTTTTTTACCTGAAATAATGCAGCATGTTGTGAGAGGCACAGATCATGGGAATATGATCTTCATCCCCAGCTCTTCTGGTTGACATCAGGACTGAGTGTGTGACAGGGTCATTGGGGGTCAGAGCATGTGACAGGTGCATGGATTATGTAGACTAATCAGTGGGCAGAGATGGAGAACAGTGGATGTCAATATAATCTCTAGAAAAACTGCAAAATTTTGTTTTGTTCCTCTGTGAATGAGATCAAAATAAAATCAACACAAATTCTTAGGCAAGATTTTGGAGACTGAGTTATCAATATTCACATTCAAATATGATCTTTCATGGGATCAAAACTCAATCCTTGCCACACATGGGCTGCTCTGAGGAACAAGGCTCATCCTGTAGAAGAGATTGGACAATATCAACCCAGACTAGCACTGGTGAAACAACCCCAAGAGGCCGGGCAGATGTCAGAGTTGCTCAAGGATGTCTCTGAGTACTCATGTGGGACAGCCAGTACCACACACTCATAGTCAAAAATGAGTTCTGTTGCTACCTGATAGGAGCAGGCAACAGTCCATGCACCTGCTCAGCATCAAGGACACTGATGGCCTAGAAGAGGTTCCGCTGGTGTATGGAACATTCAGGATGGGTTCACAGAGCAGAGCCCTCCTGTGGTGGCTTGATTCTCAGGCAGCAAAGGTCTGTAGGCACAAGGATTAAGAAAGTGGCAGGAGATGCATATCCTCAGATAAGACTAGGACTCAGACCCTAGCACGCACTGCCACATGGCCCATGGACAACTATTCCCTCCTTCTCAGGCTGGATCAGGCCTACATCTAAGAAGCTTTATGTTCTGTAGTGTGCTGTGATGTAGCTTTCTTCTGTAACAGTTCTGTTCTGAAATGAAGTGTATTGTTGCCTGATCAAAGTGTGGTGTTCAGGGAAAAAAAACAGAACAAAACTATGTAGCCCTTTTTTAACCTAATGTTCATTCGGAGAATGGACATAAACCTTTATCCGCTTTCCCAGGTGCATGCAAAGTTAACTTGAACTGTTCTTATAATAAAGCACTTGGTTTTTGATTTTTCAAAAAAAATTCCTCTCTCATGACTATGCAAATAACCTGAGCCTGCTGAGATAAATATGGATAAGTCTGTGCCCCAGAGCATTCCACAGCCATCACCCTGTTCTGCAGAATCCCCAAGAGTGCAGCTCTCACCATGGACTGGATCTGGAGAATCCTCTTCTTAGTGGCAGTTGGGAAAAGTAAGGTGATCCCCAGTCCTAGCCCAGAGGAAGGGACCAGAACCTGTCAGGTGGCACTGCCTCCAGCTTCTGTTTTCTCTCTACAGGTGTCCATGGCCAGGTGCAGCTGGTGCAGTCTGGGGCTGTGCTGAGGAAGCCCGGGGCCTCAGTGAAGGTCTCCTGCAAGGCATCTGGCTACGACTTCACAAGCTACTACTTGCACTGGGTGAAACAGGGCCCTGGACAGGTCTGGAGTGGATTGGAAGGATCAGTCCTTACAGTGGTGAAACAAGTTATGGGGAGAAGTTCCAGGGCAGGGTCACCCTCACCAGAGACAACTCTTCCAGGATAGCCGACAGGGAGCTGAGCAGTCTGAGGCCTGAGGACACGGCTGTGTATTACTGTGCGAGGCACAGTGTGGTGCACCACATCCTGAATGTGTGAGAACGCCTGAGGGAGGAACACCTGCCTTAGGGTTGAGAGAACAGGGATGCTGAAGCTGAAGATTTGGGTCTTGGGTGAACTAATTAAGGCTAGGAATGGTAGAAATGTGTGCACACCCTAATTTTGTTGAGAAATATCCACAGCACAGTCAGCCTACATGCCAAATACAGGAAGTAAAGGAATCTTACAACTAATTCATTTGTCACAGGTGACACCAGGCAGGTGTTTTTGGAGAAATATATTTCAAGTCAATTGAAAAAATAACTAGAAAAAAAGTTCTACCATAGGACAATGTTCTGTTTAATTTGTAAAAACTGGCTAGAATGTCTCCCAGAATGTCTCAGCTACTTCTGTTCAGCAGGATTTACAAATAGTGCAGGTGCATGTTCACAAAACGTGAAGGAGGAAGCGCAGAGGTTTCCCTTGAATCTCTGCCCCACGCATCCCACCAGGAGCGCCCTCGCTCTAGTTCTGTGTTCCAGTGCAGGAGTGGGAGTAACACAGCGTTGTCCCCACGTCCAGCTCTCACGTGGGTTCACTCCTCGAACTTGTGCGTTCTGTGTGTTTGGTCAGATTTTTAACGATTCATCCCCACTGCATTATCATGTGTGTCACATTCATCTAGGTAAATATTAAGAGCAGGACTGATGGACACTGGACTGCATGGGAGCCCTGCACACAGGCAAGGATTGAAGGCTCTGATAGCAGGAGTCCGCAGTGCTGAGAACCAGTGAGAAGTCCAGGTAACCGTGCTGCCTCTTGGGCTCTTCCTGGGAAATCTTTGTGCTCTCTGCTGCACGGGTGGCTGTTGCTGATATTGCCCGTACCAGTTCATCTTGCCCAACATTCCCCAGCTGTGCAGCTGTGCCTACACTCAGCACTTACCCAACAGGGAGAGCTGAAGGGGATGGAGCGGGAGGCCTCCTCAGGCAGAATATGCGAACATGGATTTTTAGCTCAGTTGAGGAACCTCTCTGATGAGTCCCACCATGGCTCTCTTCACCTCCATGAGAAATTCCCCAAGGGTCTTCCCCAGTGGATGGGCCATTCTGCATTTCCTTCAGCAGGGAATAAGTGTCCACTTCTTCTTAAACTACTCAGGAATTTTTGCATTGATATTTTGTTCTTGGCCTTTCTAAATCATTGATATTTCATGATCATATAAATATATATTTTCCTAGAACGCATATATCTGTCAAATACCCCCAGATCACCTCTTCCATTTATATGCTTATGCATTGTTAAATTTTTTTCATTGCGTCTTACAAGGCCTTCATAATTTTTGCTACAAGCCCTTTCATAATTACGCAATTATTTTACCTGATTTATGAATCTGTGGCTTGTCTTTCATTCCCTGAGCTGTAGTTTTACATGAATATTTTTAAAAAATGGTTAGTTCAGTAACATTTATCACATACAGTTCTCAGGTACTATGTGGTATTATATCACAACAGTCAGTTGTGTTTTCTAGCTGATTTGTGATGATGCAAACATTCTCATGTATCTGTTCTCCACGGGGATGTGCCTTTTGAGAACTGCTTGTTAAGATCTTTCATATTTCTAAAAAGGAATCTCTCCTTTATTGTTCACAGATTTAAACCAAACTATGAAATTTCTTTTTTATTTTAGATGTTTATCATTTGGTATGTGAGATGCAAATATTATCTCTCTTCTCACAGGTAGTCTCATCATTTCATTGCTTACTTCCATTTCATAAATATGATTTTTATTGCAGGTTCTCTGACTTGTGTATTTCTGCTTGTGTTCCCTCTCCTTTTGGAAACAAGTCTAAAATGTACTGCTGGGATACTTAGCTATGAGATTTTTGCTGTTTCTGTTAAGAATCTTAGGATTTCCTTGCATATTTGTTTGATGTTTATGTGATTTTGCATGGTGTTACCAAGCAGGCCCACATCCATTTCTTCGCATACAGATACCCAGTTTTACGAGATCACCTGGTGGAGAGACTCTATCTATTATTCAGTCTTCATTCCCTGTGGAAGTTAATTGACCGTGTGTGTGGTAAACTCTTGTCCCTGGTTCCTCCCTTCTTCCTCTGCTTCCTGCTGCCGTGGGCTGAGCAGCCTCCTCCACCGCCCTCTCCCCTGTGCGGTCCCCTCCTGGGAGCCACCTGAACTTGGACTGAACCCACTGAAATTATGAACCAAAACAAGCTCCTCCTCCTTTCAGTGTGGGAGTCAGGTGTTCAGTCCCAGTGGAGGGAAAGTGATAACACAATGAGCAAAGACCAGCGAGGCTCTAAGAGCAAAACTGAGATTTCCTGAGGATGACAAACTTCTGCATCAAGAATACAGATTCAAATCTGGTCCAAGCCTGGCCACGCACAAGTCAAATTTCAGAAAAGCCAACCCTAGGACATTTTTACCTGTGATTCACGTGTAGTTCTACTTTACTAGAGGGTGTTGGTGTGAGGCACAAAGCCAGCCAGTTCCCTATTACTGTTTTCTATCCAGTTAATAAGCCTTAGTTATTGCGGGATGATCAGGCCCACAATCTCCCAAAGGAGTGGATGGAAAGGCTTAAATAAAGGAGAAATTTGAAATGATTTCAGGGCTCCAGGAGGGTCTAACTCTCTTACTCAATTCAAGATTCTCTGGATTAAGACAAAGACTTCTCTGGGCAGCCTATATTTATTAGGTTCTCAAACAAAGGAGGAGGATAGTCCAGAAAACACAAGAATCTAGCAGGACCTTGGGAAATATTTTCCCAAGTAGTAAATTATGTCAGTCAGGAGAACCACCTTATCCTTAGGCTCGTATTTATTCTAGGAGTGTGGAAACTGTAGCTATACTCTCCCTTTAGTTAACTGGTGTTCAGCCAAACGTCCTCAGTTGTGGCCTTAGCTTGTCCTTTGAGGTGTCACATCTTCACAGACCAATATAGGCCTCAGCAGTGACCAGTGACTCATGGAGTTTCATTTACTGTGAGTCCACTTACCATCTTCAGATAAGGTGTGTAAACTTCAGACAATTCACAAGTTAACATGGAAAACCAATTGATTGAATGAAATCCTGCTCAGAACCACTATATAGTGGTCTCCAACATTTATTTAACATACATTTTGAGTTAATGTGGGTTTTCCAATGAATTAAATTATGGACAAAACTGTTGTGCTACTCTCTACTAAGTTTATTAATTGTTTCCTATTTTAAGTCCTCCATCTGTTTTTGCCTCAACTGCATAGTAAGACACTGTCTCCAAAACATTAGAATCTATTTGCAACTAAAGTGACTATGAAGGACATAAAGGAGCATGTTCAGAGCAGGTAAGACAGGAGCAACTCCCAGACCTGCCAATGAATACATGTATTTTAACCCAAAATATTATTACAATCCTCAAAATGCAACAGTTCAAGTAATCCATTCATAACAGGATCAAAGACTTACAGACCTCCCAGCGCAGCAGAGTGAACACAGAAGCAATAAACAGGCACATAAACAGATCCTCCAGGTCAACCAGCTTGACATCTACCTATACAGAATTTCAAACAAGACATAATAAAACAATGAAAGACTGTTCATGCAGGCCAAACATCCTTTAAGCTCAACAATGCTGTGAGGTTTGAGCTGCCCCTCAGCCCCATGTACACAGTGTGGTCTCCTGTGAAGGTGCTGTGTGTGATCCCTGCTCTGACCCAAAACCATGCCTGCTGTTGCTCCCCCTGGGGCTCCCTTCGAACCCACAGCCAACAGCTCAGCCCATGGCTCCAAGGTTCCCTCGTTTCTGCCACATATTCTTCAGTGTGACCTGCCCTGTAGTGTGGAGACTGCCCTGAGCTGGAATTTCTCATTCATTGATGTTCATCAAATCTGTTCTTATGCTCTAGATGCCTGGTCAGGTTTTAGGGCTTTCTTTCTTCTCATCTCTCCTCATCTCTTGTCTTTTGGAGATTGCTTACTCCTGTTGTACACCAACATTATTTGGAAACTCATGCACATTCTATTGTCTTCTTTTTTAAGCTGATGCTCAGGTATCATCTATGGGCAGTTAATTTACTGTTGCTTGTGACAGCTGTGTGAAAACTACCCGCCATGTGATTGACAAGATTGTGTCATTTCCATTACTTGGATTTTTCTACTTAGTTTTATTTCTTTTTCATTCCAAATTTGAAAAAAATTTTCTAGTACACGTTTGCCTTACATAAACATGAGTCAGATCATTCACACCCAGTGATGAGGAATTGGTGCTTTCGCCATTGTTTGTCTTCATAGCTGAGCTTATACCAACTTACTGTGGTGTTAGAATTTTTGTTGACCTTTTGAATTTCAGCTTATTTAGCTAACAAGATATTAAAATTAGTTTTCCTATTGGCATATTTCATAACAGGTACTGAACTTTGTACATACATGGCACACGCTCTATCACTGAGGAACAGCATCAAGTCTATAACTTTAGCCTTTTTTAAAGCAGGAAGAATTTATTGAAAGGAAGTAAAGATTTGTCTAAGACAGAAGGGGGCTGGAAAGTGGGTTACCACAATGCTCGTTTTTAAACAATATATAATGATTTTATGTCTTCATGATTCCTTCATAATATTTTGGTACATTTGTGATCTGTGTATTGATGAACTCAGGACACTTAAGTTATCCATCTTTACAAGCGCTTATCCTGTCTGTGTAATGAGAACATCGCTGGTCCTTCCCTCTCTCTGTGTGGGATTACATGGCACAGTGTGGTAACCTGTGATCGCCCTACTGTGTGACAGACCACCAGGAGCCAGTCCCTCTGTCTGGTGGGACTCTGTTCCGAGGGATGAATCTCCAGCTTCTCTACGGCCCCACATGGTCTGGCCTGTGTCAGCAGTTTTTCTCTCCTTCCATGAGATCAGTTCCTTTATCATCTACATGAATGACTTCCTGCAGTATCTGTCCTTCTGAGCCTGGCTTTGTTTCTCACAGTGAGTGTCCACTTCCCATCAGTATAACAAATCTCTGAGATAATTAATTTATGAAGAAAAAGAGGCTGTTTTGGTTTACTCTTTTAGAGCTTCCAGTCCATCCTCAGGGGTTTTGAGAGCTTTGGGAGTTTCCTTCCCTTTGCTGAGGTCCTGCTTCCCTGTTTGCTCCACTAGAAACGCACCCGTCCCTTCACTGAAGAGGGACGTGCGAGTTCCCTGCTTCACACCCAGTCCACCTCAGCCTGTGTCTGTCCTTTGAAGGTGACCCTAATGGTCCAGGGCATTTCACTCAAATTACACTCGTCTGCTTTAGGTGTCCTTCCTTGTGAATGGTTCGGCTCTTCCCATTAGCACCATAAATGTGTCCTAGTACACAGGTAGTTGCTTTCATTAGTAGGATAATCAAATGAAAAATGCACTCTCCTAACCCTGGTGACCAAACCATCTCTCACCTTCAAGGTGTTTAGCAGAGCCTTTGATAAATTCCCCACCACTTAATCACATGCAAACCAGTTATATTATATTCTTCTCTATGCAGAAATTCTGCACAGGGACGGATCCATTTACTCCAGGTGAAGGCCACTGCAGACGTTAAATGATATGTTACACCCAGTTTTTCTGGTGGTGAGATTATAAATAGTTTGAGTTAGGTTAGATATTGGGCCACACAAAGGACCAAAGGGTTGCTCAAAATGATAGAAGAGGCTTCTATGGACTCCAGACATGCTAACAAAACAAAACAAAAACAGAGAGAATAATTTTAAATATACAACATCATGATGCAAGTAAAAGACGCAGAAAATTCAGAATAATTTTTAAAAACCAAAATTATTGGAGCAATATCTATTTTTAAAGTTCTAATTAGAAAAAAGATGCAGATGAGATATTTTAAACTTGAAAAATGTGGAAAGTTCTTTAAAAATTTAAAAATGTGTATAAAGAGAAGACCTGAGACAATACTACAAAAGTAAAATGAAAAATCCTATAGGAAACATGTCACAAATATCAGATGAGTGACAATTTTTTGATCCAGACCATAAAATACTTGCAAGAAAAATAAAAATAGTAAAGTCAGATTCCCTCAAACAAACAGCACCTGGACAACAGAGGAGACAATAACCAGAGACAGGACATGATTTACATCACTGTGGAAAATAATTCCACCTGACAAGAATTATATACAGATTGTGTAAGTACTCAAACCACTCAGTGGTAAAAATACATGTACTTTGATACTCACTCTGAGTAAAGCAAAACTATCTAAACAAAAATTTCTCCAGAAAAGACAAAACTGATGCATAGGTATATGAAAACGTCTACAGAACAGCCATTATGCTTGAAGTTAATATCAGAGATTGGACACTGTGGGAGAGAAAGAGGTTAACAAGTGCTTGAGATGCGCTGAGGAAAGGAAACACTTGGGTGCTTTTAGTAGGAATGTAAATTATCACATCCCGTGTGGAAACAATGTCCCAACTTTAAAACTATAACTACTCCATGTTCCAGCGTGCCAGCAACTGCACCCATAGGAAACGGAAATGACCTCAGTCTGTCAGAGAGACATGTGCACGCCCACATTCTTATGCACTGTTCATGGTCACCTAACACTAGGAATTGA
>PVLD010019392.1:0-36546 GCA_004027595.1 Dinomys branickii
CTACAATTCGAAGATATCAATGGATAAAGCAACAACTACTGTTGAGACCATATCACCTTGTCTATAGATTAGTTGTGATTGTACTATTTTCTATGATAATGGGTGTCTGTTTGTCAATATGTTTTTGTACTTTTATGTTTCTAAAATAAAAAAAAAAGAAGAAAAGAAAAGTATGCTAATCAAGAGTTTTCTAAGGTTTAGACTTCAGTTTCTGCCTTTTTAAAGCTCATATCTTAATCTTTGAAAGACAGGGACTGCTGCTCTGCTGTGGGCCCCGCAGCTGCTCCCCTGTGGGCCCTGTGCCTGCTCTGTTGAGGGCCCCGTGGCTGCTCTGCCGAGGGCCCCACTGAGGGCACCTCACGGACTGGACCCGCCCCCACCCATAGCACAGCGACAGGGTGGAGCCGGGTGGTCCGCTGTGAGCATACGTGCTTTTCCACCTCCGACCATGGCAGTCTGTATACACCCATGTATGTTATAGTATAGTCTGAGGCAGCTATATCTCTTTCCAAGGGTATAGATAAACCCAGGAATACAGTAATTATCACAGGGAAGATGACTGATTGAGTGGTAGGGCAACGGAGATGAGGGAGGAGAAAAATTGAATGATCAAATGGGCCATCATCTGTGTAACTGAGTAACAAAGGTGAAGGTAACACTATGTAGGATAGCATCCAGAGCTAATTCCCGTCTATGTTCTCTATAATTTTGTATTTCCTCAATCATTTTTGTATTAACAGAAGTGAAGATAACTTTATATTATACAGCATCCAGTGCCGATTCTCTACTGTCTTCTCTATAATTTGGTATTTCCTTTAATGTTCTTGTCTTAACTAATGTGAAGATAACATTATGTAATACAACATCCAGTGCTAATTCCCTACTATATTCTGTATAATTTTGTATTTTCGGTATTGTTTATGGCTTATTCTGGTTCATATGTCTCCATTCTTTTGTCTTTAAAATAAAATTTAAAAAAAAAATGAAAGACAGGGACTGGATTTCTCTTGTTGCATCTGTAGATTCCACACTGCTCACGAAACTGAAGGACATTTTTAGAGACAAATGCTTCTGTCCATCAGAAGAGATAGTACATATAAACATACATACACCTAAAAAGCATGGACCCCAAACACATGAAATAAAAACTTTACTAAAAAGAAAGAAAAAATAGACAAGCCAACATAAACAGTTGAAGGCTTGCTGGGAGTGGTGGCTCACCCCTGTAATCCCAGTACTCAGGAGGCTGAGGCAGGAGGATCATTGTGATTTCAAAACCAGCCTGGGCTACAAAGTGAGCTCAAGGCCAGCCTGAACTGCATAGTGAGACCCTGTCTCAGAAAGAAAAACAAATTTTGAAGGCTCAACACTTCATTTTCATTCATGAATAGAAGGACCAGTCAGAATATCAACATGTAAATAGAAGATTGGAACAACACCTTAGACCAAAGATGTATGGAGCATCTCATATCACAAGAGCAGAACACTTTCTCCTCGAGCACATGGAATATCTACCAGGATGGACCATATGTGAGGACATGGAACAAGTAAGCTTTAAGGGACTTAAATCCACATTTCCACGGAAATGAATTAGAAATCAATAACAGTGAAGTTGACAGATGTGTGGAAATGAAATAACACCAGTTGGTCAGAAAGAAACCACAAAAGAAATAAGTAAATACTTTGAGATGAAAAAAATATATACAACACGCCAAACTTATGGCATCAGTGAAAGTAATGCTTAGCGAGAACTTAGCTCTGAGTTGTTTTTATTTTAATTATATTATATTTTTGCTCTCATTTTGTTCTCGAGAAATTAGGAAATTAAATAACCTTGTGCATTCTACTAATGAACAGTATTAATACTTATAAGTTATGAAACTATATTTCTCTGATTCATGTCTTCTTATTTGGGGTAAGAGGCAAGGTAAAAAATTTTCTCCCCTTATACTGAGAAGAAATGAATCTTATGTATTATATCCTTTCTCTCTAACGTAAGAAATTGAAAATACTTTTCCAGTTCCTAAATTTCAAGATTTGGGCCTACAGTTAATACCTTCTAACTTGAGAATTATTTTAAAAGTTGTTTAACTCCTAATACTTAACTTCAGTTCTTATATTTTCTGCATTACTATTAAATTTGTTCTGCATTGTCTCACACATTATTAGGCATCAATCTATTCTTTTTAATCTCAGAATGGACCACCTACCTATCTTCTTACTACCACCCCTACTTTTTTCATCTTGACTCTTACTGGGATGTTTAGCTGGAAGTACTCTAAAATTTCATAATTCCTTTTAATAAATATGTTTTATGAGAACATGTCTTCCAATAGTGAAGTGGATTTTTATCAATTTGGTTACATTTCTGTATTGATTCATTCCTAGATTTGCAGTCTAGCATCAAATAGATGAAGCTCTGTTCAAACCCAGAAGACCAGGAGACATCAACCACCCCCATAAATCCTCCATTCCAGGGACTCTAAATTTGACCTTCTGGCTTGCCCTTGACACTCCACGAACATGCAGGAGGTGCTAGATGTGTGCAAACACATCTTCAGGTTTCTCACAGAGATAGTGCTGGAAGATGGGAGGTCACATCAGTCTTCAACCTCACACCATGTGCCCTCTGCACAGGGGAAATTATTCAGTTCCCAGTAGTCAGCTCTAACATGTACAGATCCTCCCTCCTACTTTTATATTTAGTGGGTTCACTTTCACTGAAATACTCAAAAAGTAAGTTACATGTGCATGTTGATGTCACCACACTATGTAAAAGGAAAGAAAAATGAAACACACTGCATATGTTAAATCTACTTGTAATGACACAAGAAAAAGGCATATATCCTCTGGTGTATTATTTCATGTTATGTACATATGCCAATAATCACATTATTACTAACACTATTTAGTATCTTGATAATTAGCATGTGCAATGTTCAAGTTCTAAGCATATGAGCTATAAATAATTCCCTTATATTGATGGTTGTGACCCCAACCAGCTTCCCAAGAGGAGCGCTATATTAATTCTGTTTTGAACAAGAGAAAACTGAGGCCTAGCAGGACCAACCTTGCTGTATAAGGTCATGTAGAACCAGCAAGTGAATGCAAGTCATTTGGATCTAATTCCATATCTAGTTACTTCTTGTTTACAAATCTAAGACCACAGTGAAGAATGCAAGTGAACTTTGCATCTGAGTCAGGTGTTCTGCACCCACTGACAGTCAGGGAGCCCCACTCACCTGTTATATCCAACATTACCGCAAAGCTGAGAAATTACACTTCCAATAACCATAAGCCTTGTATCAGTCCAGGGCTAGTGTAGCTTGCAAATGCCTTTGTTCTTTCACCTTTCTTTGCAAAGTGGTCATCACAGAACAGGTCAGGAAAAGCTGACTCAACCGGGTGACTTGCCTGGATTTATATAATTTCCTTCTCTCCTTCCTGTCCCTGTCCTGATTCTCCCCAAAGCTGTTTTGTATGGATCCTAGATCTAAGGACACAAGAGGAGCAGACACATGAGTGTTATCTCTCCAAACCAGGGAGTAGATGTAGCATGAACAGATTGTTTCAGTCTGGCAGGTTCAGCCTGAGAACCTGGGTGTTCTGGCCAGAGCATTAGGGACAACAGTAGCCTGTGTCACATCTCTTCTTGTTTTCATCTGGAGTTTGCAAACGGGAGGTGGTTCCTGCCACGATCTAGATCCTCTTTAGAGACAGCTTTGGAGCTGGAGTGCATAGGACAAGGGAAATCACCTCAGATGATCTCTGTTCGCTTTCCCAGTCACTTCCTCCGAACTAAGTGGATCCTTTGAGTATAACCCTTGAGCTGTTTTTTTTTTTTTTTTCATTTCTTAGTGTGCAAGTCCTCGTACATCTCCTCATGCTGATGGCCCCTAAGGCCAGGCCTTTGTTTCTGGCCTCTCACAACATCCAGCTTGTTGTAAGTTGCTAGTCGGGCCTCATCACATATTTTCCAAAGTCTCTGAAGCCATAAGTTTATTCATTTAGAGTCGCAGCTCCAATTAAACTTTCAAAAGGCTCTACTGAAAAAAGTGTGCATAAATAATTGGAGTTGAACATCACTCAAAAGAGAATTCCAAGAAAGCCAGCTTGAGATGCAAGGGGAAGCAAAACTTTTATGCTCCAAATATGGGCTCAAATTAAAGGGCACATTTCATATTCCAAGCCAGTGGAAATGGAAGTTTGGCGTTAGGAATACATAAATGATGTTGCTCATGCTGACTGAATTGGATAATTTCAGACAGTTGGGAGAGGGGAATGGAATCTGTAGAAGAAATTCAAGTTGTAATTATGACATTAAAACAGAAGTAAATCTGTCTTGAAATTACAGTTTCAGAAAGCATGCAGTTCAAAATGGTAATAGGGGCTCAAAGCATAGACTGCTCTCCCAGGAGACTCAGCTGTCTGGAGGGACTCTGCCATCCCCTCCTGTCCTCTGGCCAGGTTGGGAGTGAAGGTGCAGGCCCGCTATTCAAGCCCTCCTGGCCTGGATGCACTTGGGGCCAGAAAGATGCCACAGATATGTTCTAAGGGTTTCATGGATGAGATTTAAGGAAATGTACTATGGTTTCCTCAGAGGACACCTGGGAAGTTCTGACCCTGACCTTGAGAAGACATCACCCTTTGCCCTCTACTAATGTCCTTACCTGTGAACTGCGGTAATGAACAAAGCCATTGTTATGGTTTGTGTCTAGATGACCCCTCAGAGGCTCATACAGTCATGTGGCAGCTTCTAGAGTTTATGACTGATTCATGGTCCAATGTTAGGATCATAGATATGAGTGCTGCACCCGCCCTGGTATGGGTAGTCTGTACACAGTGTAAGGGAGATAAAGAGCCTGCTTGCTGCAGCTTCTCCCCTTGTGCTGTTGTTGCTTTTGCTATTTTCTGCCGCCATAAACTGTTGCCCTCTGCCATGTGCCACCCTGCCTTGAAGCCAGCTCATTATAGACCGAAAGCTCCACAAACTGTGAGCTAAGTAAACCTTTCCTTCCTTAATTCTGGGCATCAGGTATTTCGTCTCAGCAGCAAAAGAAAAGCAACCAAAGATAGCCATCCTTCAGAGATTCCCCCACTTTCAAATCTGTGATTAGAGGTGCAAGTAGGTCTGTGTTCCCAGAGCAAATTCTTCATCGCATTCTAAGATGAAGGCACTTACTGCTTCATAATCTTAAATTTGATTTTCATATATACAATCAAAGTAAAAGTATCCATTTGCAATATTAAAAACACCACCACTGGGGCTGAGATGGATATAGAGCCTGCAGGGGGCTGTGGGTTCCAGCCCCAGAACAACAGAAAGAAGAAAGAAAGAAAGAAAGAAAGAAAGAAAGAAAGAAAGAAAGAAAGAAAGAAAGAAAGGGAGGGAGGGAAGGAGGGAGGGAGGGAGGGAGGGAGGAAGGGAGGAAGGAAGGGAGGGAGGGAGGAAGGAAGAGAGGAAACAGAAGCACCAGCCCCAGCCCAAGATGAAAAGAAGTAAGAGGAGAAAAGGAAGACAGAGGAAAAGGAGGAAGAGCAAGAGGAGGAAATGAAGGAGCAATCAGGGCATCGTCTTGACTTCTGCCAACTACACCAGTTCCTCGTAGCCCAGAAATAAAAACCCTCTGATCTCCATTACGGCTTTTAGAACTAAGGCACCCTTGAGTTATGAACACATTCAGTCTCATGTTTAGCAGAAACACATCAAGATCTTTGGAATGGAGGCTCCGAGTGAGGGCTGCCCAGGAGTTTTGATGCCTCCTGG
Organism: Dinomys branickii; assembly: GCA_004027595.1. Lineage (NCBI taxonomy): Eukaryota > Metazoa > Chordata > Mammalia > Rodentia > Dinomyidae > Dinomys > Dinomys branickii. The sequence goes on from PVLD010019392.1 coordinate 5,768, forward strand.
GGTGTTTATGTTTTCAATAGTACAAGTGACAAGAGGAGCACTCAGCTGGGAGTCATAAACACATTTGGATCCCATAAAGACAAACTTTACGTAGATAAATAAATAGATAGATAGACAGAGAGACAGACAGACGGACAGAGTCATATCTCAGTACCCGTGAGCAATTGGTCCCAAGAGCTCCTGCAAACACCAAAATGTTCAAGTCTCTTCTATAAAACATCACCACACTTGCGTAAAACCCAAGCACACCCTCCCATATGCTCTAAGTCATCTCTAGATTATTTCCAATACCTAGAGCAATGTGAGTATTACGGAAATAGTTGTTGCACTGTCTTGTTCAGGGAAAAGAAAGGAGTCTGCCCAGGTTCAGTACAGATACAGTTGTATTTTTGCAGCTATTTTCAATAAGCAGTTGGTTCTATCTGTGATGACGGATCTTGACCGTCACCTTGATTGGCTTGAATGAGACCTAGGAGACTGATAAAGCATGCCTCTGGGTATGCCTGGGTGAGTCATGCGAGCATGACCTTAAGGACTTCATCTGCACCCAGCACCATTGTTTTTTTTTTTTTTTTTTTTTTTTGCAGTACTGGGGATCGAACTCAGGACCCTGCGCTTGCTAGGCAAGCGCTTATTCCACTGAGCTATATCCCCAGCCCAACACCATTGTTTTTAATATTGCAGATTGACCGTGCACTGAAACCTCTGAAACTGTGAGCCAAAATAATCCTTCTGTCTTAAATTGTGGGTGTCTAGTATTTGGTCTGAGCAACAGAAGGCTCACTAATACAGATGAACAGCAGGCCACTATATTTGCATATACATACGTGTGCATATATATTTAAATAACAACAGAGTCATCAGTTACCAGGCAACAACTCCACGCTGATCACCGCGTGAGTCCATCCACACTCCACACTCCACACATCCACACTCCACACCCCACATTCCCTCTGAGGGACACGGCTGTCAAGGCCATGCAGCTAGGACACCCGTGGTGATGGCAGAGCCTCCCTGTTTCCTCTGTGGCTCTGCAACTTCTCACAGTGGCTGGGCTTCTGCCTCATCCAGATGTGACATTGCCCCATTCCCTGACCTTAGCCAGGAAAGAACATCAGAGCGAAGAGACACAGGCTGCCTCAGTCGATCTGGAGGAAAACAGAGGTAGGAAGTCAGCCCAGAGGGAATTGGAGGTCCACGGCACGACAATGGCTTCCAGAGGAGCTTGCCCCTGGCTGAGACTCACAGTTTGCTCCCTCCCATCACTGGGCCCCCCTCGACTACCATTTCAACCATTGCCAGAATGTGCTTCCTCCAGGTCATTACAAGGAAGAAGCTGCACCTCAAGTCCTCCCAGATGCTTCCCCAGCAGCCCTGCAGAAGTGACTCAGGGCCACACCAGCCAAGGATGTTCTTCCCTGAGGGCTTCTCTGCTCCCCGTGTCACTCCTCAGTGTGAGGTCTGCCCCAGCGCTGTCCAGAACCGGGACCCGCTTCCCACGGAGATGGGTGGTGCCGAGCTTCACTTCCCACCTCACTTCCACTGCGCTTTAAAGTCCGTTCAAACCCAAGAGCATTTCTGCTTTCATTTCTGTTGCCCTATGCTGTGCTCCACGTGCACACATGGAAATGTCACTGCTAATGAAGCTGGAAAGGAAAAGGGAAGAGGTGCCAAACTCAGATTGGAGCTCTTGCCCAGGTAGCGGTGGGAACAGATGGAAGGGACTCACATGGAAGAGCCATAAGGCCCCCATCGCACTGTTTCCAGGGAGACTGCAGAATGGGGCAGCCCTGGAGAGGTTCCCAGGCGCCACCCTGATTCCCAAGGCTGAGGTATGGATTCTGCAGTTATAAATACAGACACAGCAACAAAGCCTTGAGAACATATTTTCTTGGTGTGCTCTTGGGGGAGCTTGAAACCAACTTTCCTGAAGCAATTTCCAAAATCGAACAAATAAAGTGGGACCAAACAAGTTAGTTTGCAGTCTCTCCAGTGGGAAAGTGTAGCAGCTTGGGCTTCAGGGGACAAGGCAAATCTAAAATATAGCTCTTATTCCTAGCAAGTTGAACCCTATCCACATAGAATTGTAAGTTTCTAGTTCCTTCATTTACCAAGGGTAACGATGCATTATTGATGATAAATCATTTTGATGCTACTTTTCAATTAATAATCCATTAACTATCTTGGACCAAAGGAATACACTGATCCCTTAAATTGTGCATGTGACTGTCTCTTTGTATGTGTGACTTTATGTGTGTAATCAGCGAAACCAAAATGCATAAAGTGAATGACCAGCCTTAACTGAGAGCAGGCACAACGTCCTACAGTGCACACTGGTAACATGCAACAGCCCCTGTGTGCGTGTGTGTCTTTGGCCTTGGAGCTGGTGACCAGCCTCCGGTGGGCAACTACTCAGGAGTGAGGCAAGAGCTTGGAGTTGTGGCAAGAGCAGCAGCATCAGTTCTCCCCTAACTTTTCCTACTGTCAGAAGGGTCTTGCTCAGTCACATCCTGAGACTTAGTAAACCATAAGCCTTTGATGCCGCATTTCAAGTCATTCTTGCACCAGTTTCATTCATTCATTCATTTATTCATGCATTCCGCCATCCTCTGTGCAAAACTTGCTTTGAGCCAAGTGTTCTACTAGATGTTGAAAGAAATAAGCAAACCCTAACTCTTTATTGTAACAATAAAATGTTTTGTGAAACACTACGTTATCTCTACATGTTTGTGTGTATATGCATACATATGTCATTTTCCGCACATCTTTGCACACATACACACACACACACACACACACACACACACATCTCAAACCTGAGAAAACCAGTTCCACTCTTGCAGTACTCTTTTGAATTAGCCCACGGCTATTCTGAAGTCTCCAAGGGACCCTGCTGAGTTCTCTGGGGGAAAGGCTCGAGTATTGACCATTACAGTCCATTCATTGAAAGCTGGCTTCCATTCAGCAAGGCATGCTGTGCAGGATCTCAGGTTGACCCTGCATTTGGACAAACAAACGATCTTCTTTTCAATAATGACAATAGGTCAAGCATCCCTCCAGAAAGTTTAAACTATCCTACTTTCAAAGTGCCGCATATGATGGCTATGAGTGTGGAATACTCATGAATGGAGTGGCACCATGTGACCAACTCCTGGCGTGAAGACTTTGTGTAGCATGTTTGGGGGGTTCCAAGCGTCTATAGCTCAAAAGCAGCTTGTGAAAATCAATTAGAACATTTCTCAGATACTATGTTAAAACTTATAGTGGTAAAATAAAAGAAATTTAACAACTAGGATGTTTCTTAATTATGTATTGTATAAAAACTGTGAAATGTATTTTTCAAAAGGTAGGACTGAAAGGAAAAAGAAGTCCAACAGGTCTGAAAATGAAAACACTCTCACGTGCTACTTGCTCAGAGAAACACAAGTTGGCATGGGCTTTCTAGTGGACATATGTTGATGTGACACCTGAAGCCTTCTGCTCATCCTGTCTTTTTATTGTACAGTTACATTTTCAGGAACCTTCCCTAAGGATATAATGAGAAATGTTCATAAAGTACATTAGCACTTTCTGACAAAAAGATACTATTTATAATTTTAATAAAGAATTGAATAACATAAATTATCCTGAAACTGAAAAAATAAGTTAAATAAATCATGACATGCTTTCACATCAGAGAACAGTAGTGCTTAGCTTTTGGTATCAAAGCAGCAAATACTCACCTTCAGTCTGTGAATGTGCACATAAAACATGCTTACAATTTCAGGAAACACTTGGATCCTCTAATTTCTGTTCAGTCCTCCACTCTTAAAAGATATTACTGATTTGAAAAGATGTATACAGCCTATTGCTAAACAAAAAGAAAAATCTGGCTTAAAAGAATCCAGTGGGTGATACAAGCTCGTTATGGACATGTACCTACAGAACCTGTGTGTGTGGAGGACATTGATGGCAAGTCCCTAAGAACACAACTTCAGCTGTCTTGTAGAACTAGGATGCCCTGAAGGACTTAGTGCTTCCAAAGGAGGGAGCAATTGGGATTAGCTGATGCAGGAACTTGGCGATTATGAGGACTGAGGTTTGGGTGATTCCTAGCTCTGCTGCCCAGGCCAGACTCCTTGCCAAAGGCAGGCAGCTGTGAAGAGCCCCATGCAATTGCTCTTCCTCCACCTCAACTCCTGCCAGATGAGGACTCAGTCACCTCCCAGTCAACAAGCACAGCCCGGCGCAAAGCCCCACACTAAACATTCTCCTGGTCCCCAGCTTCTCACAGGTATAGTGTGACAGGGACCTGGAGGCTGGGCCTGAAGATGCCCAGTGGTGACAAGCAGCAGGACAAAGCCTGGCACCTCACCCTGGTTCATCTCTCCCTTGCTACCTTAAAAGTTCAGGTCAGACCCCTATTCAGCTCTGCACGCAGGCATGCTGCTCACTTAAGAGGAGGCTGTGTGACAGTTTATCAGCCCTAACCTTACCCAGTCTATCTCGTGCTCCTCCAAGACCGAGGCCACCAAGACCAAACTAAGTCATTTTCAGGATGTGCAGGGGCCATCCAACCTCTGTTTACATCCAGCTCCAGCCCCCCTGGACAGTGCCTAAAAGTCTCCAGTCACGGCCCTAAACCTACAGTCCCCTGGGATTCTGGGCAAAGTGGAGATTTGAAGTCCACTCCCTGAGGTCATCCCAAGCAGGAGCAACCACCCCAGGATGGGAACTGAGGCTGCCCCCCAAAGCATCTCCCGAGGGGAACCAGACTGCCCCCTCCAGTGAGGATGGCTCTCCCAGGACCCCTAGAACCTGTCCTGAGACACCGTGTGTCCGGCCAGGCCGGCCAGGATCACCCACTCTGCCAGCTGTGCAAACCTCACCTCATGCCTTTGTTCTTCTTTTCTACAAACCCCGGAACTGGAACCCCTCTGTGCTAAAGCTCCTCTCCTGACCTTCACCACTGTGGATTTCCCTGCCTGCTGTTACGATGCAGTGAGGCATTATGGAGCTGATGGCCAAGCCTGGTCTGCTGGAACCCCTGCCCCAAAACTCTGGTAACAAAAGTATGGTGTTATAAATTTCATCCCTCAAACTTCAGATATGGAAGTCCTAACTCCCAAGACCTCAGCATGTGACTTTATTTAGAAACAAGGCCATTGCAGGTGTAATTACTCAAAATAAAATCATAAGGGTGAGCACTAATCCCCCACGACTGTGGCCCCCTAGCAAGGGGACACTGGGAGCCAGACACAGCATCAACAAGAATGGCAGCCCGGACAAGAGCCCCCCCACAACCTTCAGCAGGAGCCAGCCTCCCAAACTGGGCAGGAATTCCTGTTTGTTGCTCAAACCACACACCTGTGATGTTTGTTAAGGCAGCCCTCAGGGACAGGTAGAGGTATGATCATCATGGTGTCCGTAAGTCAGACACATATCGACTTAAGTCAGACATATGCTCGAAGTTGTGTGCAGAGGCATCACCAGGAGAGCTGGACAAAGTACAGGCTGCTGGGCACTCCCCAAAGCTTTGGGGCTGCAATGCAACTCTACTAGAAGGCACTATAGACCCACCAAGACAGTAAAGATAACAGGGCTGAAACGCAGAGTATGAGGCAAACCCAAAATGGTAAGCATGAGCCACCAACTGGGTCGGAGCAGAACATTTGACAGGCTCCAGGGATCAACAGGTGAGCAGTGATGACCCCAACTTTGAATGAAGACTCCCAAGGCTCCAACTAAGGACAAAGGGCTCCCAGTAGGAAACAGAGGGGAAAGAGCTTGGAGAGGATTGGTGCATGGCTTCCAATCACCTCAAACCCTGGTGAGAGGAACGTAATTGAGGATCACACTTGTCACATTCTACTCACTGGAGGCAAACATTTATCGTCTCAGGAGAAAGAAAATACATCCTAGTCTTCAAAGGAGGGCTGCAGGTTGTCAGAGTCTGAGTTCACTACATAACCAGGAAACAAGAGTCAGATGTCTAAGGAAGCATTAAGAATTATTTTTTAAAAGGAGATGATCAACTAATGACAAAGCAGGGTCAGAAAGTACAGTTATCAGAATGAACTAGAAATACCTTAACTCTATGTTCATGGAAAGAAAATACAAGGAGGAGAAAGTTGGTTAAAAATGATGGAAAGAACTTTGAAGCATTTGAAATCATTCATGGTTTAAAAAGGTTTTCTTAAAGATCCAACTCTCTGACCCCAGGAAGTGTTGTACATGGGTTCAGGGATGACCAGACTAATGGGGAGGAAGACAGGAATGAGGTGAGAGAGTCTCTGATGGCCACTGGACACACTGCCACTGAAATCCACTGACACAAATCCGTTGAGATTGTGCTTGACCTATGTGTGCACCTGCATCTCCAAAGAAATCTGTTTCCCTGTGGAAACAGCCACACCCAGTAGAGAGGAGGAGAAGAGGGCCCTTTGGTGTAGAAAGCAGCTGGACCTGAACGAGGAGCTCCTGCTGGCTCCCCCTCCTGCCACAGGGACCACCAGGGTGTGGCCAACAGCATGAAGGCTTAAATTCCACAAGCTCCAGCACCAGCCACAAGTCAGAAGAGGTGAAAGCCAGTACCTCATCTGGGCCACACTAGGAAGAAAATAAGCATTTCACCCATCTCTCACTATGACTCACTGAGGCCAGTCAGACAGCCAAAATCAAACCCCGGTCCCATCTCTTACTTGCCATGGGCCTGGAGCAAATTCTGGGACCTCTGTGAATATCTGCTTGCTGGGCTGTAACAGGAGGACAGTACACACCCCTAATTCCCAGGGCTGTCTCTAGGATTATAAACTGCATGGAAAGAGAGCAATGTAACAGGCACCGAGGGCACAAGAAAAGTTTCGGTAACGGGGAGTTATCACAGGGTGGAGAGCAGGCACTGACAGTGTCTGGGCAGTACACAAGAGCTTCAAGAGAAAGGCGCTGTGGTACAGGGTAACATCCTTGGACATCTATGAGCTGTGGACCATCCTGTGGGTGCCCCCCAGATGTGCTATCCGGACTTGCTCCCCCATAACACACAGGCTGTTTGTAGTTTTCATGATTTCTTCATTTCTTGAGTCCAGTGAAGTTTCACATGCTACTGAATTTTCCTTACAAATCAAATCCTATAATTATTTGCAGGTTTAAATAAATTGTATCCAGAATTACAGCAATTGAACCAATAAGAACTACACACACCCTCTGCCACAGTTCTTGTCTTAATTCGGTGGATTTTCCCCGGAATGCCAAAACCATATGAATCCCAGAGTCTCCTGCATTTAGAACTACCCCTTTTCACAACCCTTGGGAAATATCTTGGCTAGAGCTACGGAATGTGAAACCCAAGACAGCCTGGTCCACCCTCCAACAACGACTCATTACCTGTGGCACAGGCTCAAGTCAACCAGACAATTTGTCTGACGAGGCATGTGTGAACCATGAGACATGGGAACAGCCCAAAGTCAAGAGCTTGTGAATTATGCTGAAAATTTTATAAACTCCTAGCCTCGATTCCCATTTATAGTGTAATTTGCAATTCATCATGCACTTTCACAATACCCAAATGGAGATACCAAAAATAATAAAACAACCTATTTTCACATAGACCTTTAGATTAGCAAGTCCTCCACATGTTTTGTCATTTCATCTTCCAAAAGCTGTAAATAAATTGACACTATTACCTCCATTCTTCAAAGAGGAAAATGAAGATATAGGCGGTAAGGAATATTCTCAGCATCTCAAAGAAGGAAACAAAGACAGAATCCCAGGTATTGCATTCTGAACTCCATATACTTTCTTCTGTGTTACACTCTTCTATTTAAATTCCCCCCCATCACCACTGAGCTGGGCATTAGTTCCCCACCAGGAGGACACTGATTTCTAATCAGTATTACTGATGCTGAGAGGGAGTTTGAAGACAGACCAGAGATTACCAAAGCCAAACCCCTGCGCTAGTACAACGTGGGGAAGACTGATTTAGCCAGCGACCGTGAGAGAGCCCAAGAGAGCTGCCCACCAAGGCCGCCTTCTCTCGGTTGCTGCATGTCGACTGTCTTGCTACTCTGTGCCACCACTGGGAGACAAACGGAGATGAGATCTGCTGCCTCCAATCCTACCACACAACTGTCCATGGCCCTTATGGCCATTTAACCAGTAACAGATTTCTCAAGCCCCCAAAATGGTACCATGCTTGAGTCCTTTCTGTGCTCTGTGTCCCAGATCCCACCCACGATCAAGCTGTAACATCTCCACTTCCAAAGAATGTCTCAAAACAGCCACTTCCACCAGAACCACCAGTCCAGCCCACCTTCTTCGCTGACCAGACCCCTTCTGCAGCCTCCTAACAGGTATCTGTGTGTCTGCACTGCAGATGACTCTCCAAAGAGAAGCAAGACAATCTTCCCAATGGGTTCTCCTCACCTATGAAGTCTAGACTCCCTGCTGCCCAAGACACTCCTTGCTCTGTCTGCACCTGCTCCTTCTGACTCCACCATGCTGGGCTTGCATCTCTTGACTCAGAACATCTCAGAACATGGGCCACAGATCAGCAACATCAGCCGTGAACCCAAGTTCAAATGCAGATTCCCTAGCCTCGCCCAGATCTGGAGAGTCAGAGCCTCTGCATTCAGGGCCCAGGTCATGGTATCCAGCAGAGGCCACAGGAGATGCTGAGAAAGCAGATGAGTGAAAACCACTAAACCGAGATACATTTATTCTTTTTCTCTCTCTCTCTCTTTTGCAGGGGATTGAACTGAGGCCCTTGGCACTGAGCTGCATCTCCAGCCCTTTTCTTCATTTTTAATTTTGAGAAAAGGTCTCCCTAAGTCTCTAAGTTACTCAGTCTGAGTTCACCCTTGAGATCCTCTTGCCTCAGCCGCCCAGGGTGCTGGAATCATAAGCCTGCACCATCATGCCCCGTTTGTTAACCTGCATTTATTCTGACCCTATTTCTGCCACAGGCTTTGGTATTGCTGTTCCCTCTATGCAAAGCCCTCTTCCCACCCATTTGGGCTACATCTGACTCTTTCCCATGAGTCATTTCTGTATCTTCCACATCTGCCTGCCTTGATGCTTATTTTCCACCTTTCTTCCTCAATGAGTAGATATGGGGCCTCAGATCCCTCAAAAGCTCCCTTTGCACATACGTGAACACGTGCTGGCGAGCTCCCTACTTACAGTTGAGGACCTGTAGCTCCGGGAAGCGATGGCCTAGGCTTATTTCCCAAAGCCAAGACATTAGAAAAGCTAGAACCTAACCTCCCATTTCTATGTACTTTCTGCTGTCCCTAGGAGAAAGCTACTTGAGAAAGACTCTTCTTCTTTATCCAGACTTGAAACAGTGTTCTAATTAAGACCTCTAAAACACTCTGCATTCTCTTCAGCAGTGCTTTGAGCCCAGAGCTTGAGAGGCACACGTAACAGACATGTACGTGTATGCCCCCTGCTCCGCCTCTTCGAGCCCTCTGACCTGAGTGGCTAGCCCTGGTGTTCCTACCCAGTAAGGACCAGCATTTTGGACTAAATGGTACAATTTAGTCTTTGCAAATACAGAAAGGAAGTGGAAGGAACATTTACAAAACGGTGTTGGCTAATCACTTGGACTTGGTCTCGACTTTTAGATGACCCAGAAGTATGGCACAAAAGGTTTTGAACATTTTTTCTGCTTTGATCACATTGTGATATTTAACATTGGCTAGCTTTTCCATTTTTAACATTCCTATTGATCCTGCACTTTTTCAACTGTAATTTTTCTTTTTTTAACTTTAAAAGCACTGACCCTTTCCAGAAAAAAGTTGTCTACATAAAGGTCGTTCTGAGAAAGAATTACTTAAGAGGCAACAACTGTGCCTTGGGAACTCACTTGCATCCAGCATTACAAATGTTTTGGCGTAATCCTAATTCCCCATCTGTATAGATGTTTCTTGGGCATTTGAAGCTCACACCCGCACTCTGCATTAATGGATTGAAATTGGAGACTTCAATGTCTACAAATCATTTCTTCCCACACTCAAGGGTTTCAAATTCAGAACAGCTGCACTCAGATGGCCTGTGCATTTTGTCCTATTTGCATTTTTTTTTTTTGCTGTAACCAACTCATTGGATGTCTTTCTTTTCTGCTATTGAATCAGAGTCAACAAAAAAATAATAATTAGTGGTGCCAACAGAGACTAAAATTTAAAATGACATTTTTATCTAATTGTAACTCATTATATCTTTAAAAAGAACAGCCTTGTATTCAAAGCCTGATGCATTGGGTTTATGGCTTACATTTCCTGGTCTATTTCAGAGACCCTGCAAAGAATATGTAGGGAAATTATACACATAATTTTCTAGGAAAATTAAGTTTGCATGTTGTTAAGTGGTCTGACCAAGAAAACAAGAGCGAAGACACAAACTGTCCCTGTCAGGACCGCACTTGGAGGCCTGAGCTCCTCCGCGAATGGTGAGTACATACTGGGGAGACTTCCAGCTGCAGGGAATGCTCTTCACCCCACAGCCCACACACAGGTAGGAAAGGCGTCTTCTCATCATCATATTCTAGGCTCCAGCAGTGTCCCGGCACACACCTGCATTTGAATCCCAAGACCAAAATGAAATAATTCCTTTCCAGTAACCCATGGTGTCGGTGCCTACAATGATGGTACTCACTGACCTATCCCTCAAGTTAGGTGACATTGTGGAAGATCCAATCTGTGCTACATGCAGACTCTAAATGACAGCTTTGTTCACAGGATCTCTGGGCTTCCGCCTCTTGAAAACATCCTACTGAACCCACAAGCTCCCTGGGACACCTAAATCTATGCCACCGGTGTATGCATAGGCATTGACCTTTCTGGTCTTGGCTTCAAGTTTCTCACAGCTGGACTCCAGGGTAACCAGGACTATCTCTGTCTCTTCTGTGTGCCTAAGATAACTCCTATCATGTGACGTCCGGCAGCATCTCCACCACTGCCTGTGGTCACCCAGACCCCTGCTCTTCTCACTCTCTTTGCACAGCTCCGGGACTTTCTTTGTGTTCCTGCAATAGCTGTTTCCTTCTCTCAGCCCTTCAGAGTTCTCTCTGCCTCCACCTAGAGAACCAGACTCATGTCTAGGGTCTCAACACAGAGGTCATCTCATTTCACTAAGTTTGCTATTTTCCAAATCACCCAGGGAATATTGCATCATGGGGACGTAAGTTAACAGAAGGCTTTGTAACTGAGGGCACCTGTGTTTGTCAGCAAGGAGGGGCATCTAGCTTGTCTCCCTGGGCATTGCTGGTACATGACACTGCTTCTTCAGCACCACTGGGGAGCTAATGGGATATGAAATGGGAAGGGAGAGAAGAGCCTGTGTCACGCTGACAGCTGACACTGTGAAGGTTACGAAGCCCTTGTTTCCCATGGACGTCCTGAGGCATAAGAACTATCTGAGACTAAAATCCTTGCCATAAAGCAGAGGAAAAAATGTGCTACAGACAGAAACACATTCCAAGTTGGATGTGGTTTTCCAGGATGAGTAATAACGGTGCAGCAAGGTCAAAGGCTCTGCCGCAAAGTGTCAGAAGTGTTTGATGAATTGAATGTTCCAGCCACTCAAAGGGAAGAGGGGAAGAACTGTCTGTGCTAACGTTCTGCTGCCACAAAGGAGCAGCATGTTTCCTACAGATTCTCATATTTGAAGACAAGTGCCTATCTGGTGGTTTGGGGACACGTATGGAGTATCTTAGCACGGACCTCTGCTAAGATGTAGAGCTAGGGATGAGGGATAAAAAGGAAAAGAATTCAAACACAGAACTGCTGAACATGCCAGGGACAATTATAGCCATGAAATAGAATGGTTTATGCCAAGCTGTACATAACTGAGGTTAAAAATATATTCAACATCCGTAAAGATGACAGACTAGAAAATTCCAAATCTTTCTTCTTCCACAAAGCCATCTGATGAATTCACAAAAATTGTCCGAATCAACTCTGTGGAACACCCAAGAGGGAAGGTTCACAGAGGAAAAGCTACCGTGCCACAGTAAGAGTACCGAGGGGTTTTAATCACCCTCTCACCACTCACGGCTCCCCGGTCAGCAGTCAGCAGCCCGTGTGCCCGCCACAGGCTGGCAGTGCCAGAGGGGTCCAAGCAGACCTCACCTGTGTTAGTCTGGCAGGTGGCTCCCTGAAACACCAGCACAGGAGCTTGCCGGGATGTCCCACGACTCAGAGCATTCCCTGGGCCGAGAGAGCTTCCTAATGGCATCTGCCCAAAACATTCAAAGGCAAAAGAGCGGAGGCTGCAGTTGGGGCGAGAAATCAAAGTGAAGACAAGCAATGGAAGGACCAAAAGAGCCTGGGCAGAAAGACGTGGGAAATGAGACACACAGAGAAATAAGGGTTTCTACATACTCCTCAGCATACTGGTTAATGGGAAATGCCATGTTCATGCCCAGGGCTAGAAGCCTGAGGAGAAAAGTCCTCAGAAGACTAAATTTTCTCTTCCACTCCTGGCTGGCCTCATGGTCTACACTGGCAGGAAGTGAAAACTAAGGCAGAATTGTGAATGGCCTGGCTAGACACGGAAGGTGCACACCAACACACAGCCCACCTGCCAAGCCAGGGAGACTATATACGGCCAACATGCAAGGGCCCTCCAGAGCACTGGCTGACTGCTAGCAGGTGGAATACAGGTTTTAGTGACCACAAGAAATATAGGATCCACAGAAAGAGATCCTAAAAATCACGGAACAAATTTAGCTAGCAAGAACCAAACTCAGGGAGGGAGAAGAATCTGATGCCAAGTAATGTCACACTGTAATAGTTCAAGTATCTGGATTTCACCCAGAGTATGAGAAGGCAGAAGAAATTCCCCATTAATAGAAAGCAGGAGAAAAAGGAGGGAAGGAAAAAAAGAAGAGAAGGAAGAAGAAGGAGAAGAAGAAAACAAAGGGGAAAAGAGAAGGAAAGTAAGACTGAAAGATAAATTGGTAGAAATGGCTCCTGGGGAAACCCAAGCGCTGAACATATTAGGCAAACACTTAAAATCAGTTGTATTAAATATGCTAAGGCTGTTCCTAACCTGATCCTCTCCCAAGAGCTTTATCTGGGGGAAAATTACATATGCTAGACACTGCTTTTGGTTTAAACTCCCCTGTAGAATATGTGACAGAGATAGATGTATGTGCCTTCCTCTCAATAAATCTATAGGCTTGAGGAGATTTTCTGCTGAACAAAAAATAGAAGAATTCAGAAAATCAGAAGAAGGTCACACCAAGTGTAAAATGTCAGTGAAGATAAAAGAATCATTAAAAAGGAACTGAGTGGGAGCTCTGAAAATGAAAGGTATAATCTGGAACTTTAAGACTTCTTAGAGATGTCCAACAGAAGAGTTAAGCACACAGGAGAAAGAATCTGTGAACTGGGAGACAGGACAATTGAGATTGTCAAACATGAAGAGCAGAAAAAAGGAGAATGAAAAAAAAAATGAACAGAGCCTGAAAAACCTTTTGGACACCACAAAGCATCCAAAACTATTTCAGTGATAAACACAGAGAAATTAAAAGTCCAGTGGGAGAGATCAGAACTAGGCTGCTCTTTATGGAAAGCATTCCAGAACCCTCATCACCTGACTGATCGTGGCTCTTCGGCACCCAGTCCTTTCCCAAGAGTCTTGTCTTGGGGAAATCATATATTCTGCAATCTACATTGTATGCTAACCATATATTCTGCTTTGAGATTAGAACCCACCCATAAATTTTTCAAAAAATACAGACCAGTGGCTCTGTATTTACCCAACCCATGAGTTCAAGGCTGTATGTAGGAAACCATAAGAAAAATAAATAAATGAATACATAAACCACAAATACAGTAACTCCCCTCTCCTGAATTGAACAATAAGATGTGAATTATCAATTCTAAAGAGAGATGATCCCAATAAATGACAAACTTTGTCAGATATGAAATCCCTTGGGAGTGGTTAAAGCAGAACTATTTTGATTCCCATCAAAAACAGAAGCCCCTGGGCTCTGTGCTTTGGCCTCATTTCCAAAGATGGGCAGCAGAGGAAGACGCGAGGCAGACACCCAGTCAGCTAAGGCCCCCTCAGGCTGATCCTTCTTTCTCCATCGGCCTGCCCAGTGCTAGGATGCCTCTATAGAAAGTCACAAAAAGATCTGACGCTTTCCCTCTCCAAGTTCCCAGGGTTTGGAAACATTACACTTCATTTCAGCAAATCTCCATGTGTAAAGTTGAACTCATAAAATCTAGAAGAGATTCAGTTGTTCACCTCCAAAGATCTTGAGCTAGTCCTCTAGCAAATGGGCTGGAAATAGTTGGAAGAAATAGGTCAAATCCAAAAATCATGAGCTAATCCCTTAGCAACCGGACTGGAAATAATTTTGCAGAGTTCTTTGGATGACACAAGCACCACCACCTCTTTCTTGAACAGCCTTTCTTCATCCCTTCTTCTGAGCCATCCCACCTGCACAGGTTGTTACTGACCTCCTACCCCAAAGCCTCTTCAGATTTAGCTAATTGTCATGTCAAATCTCCACCCCATTTCTATTGTTAGAGTAACAACATGAATCTGTATTTTGGAATCGTGCAGAAAGTTCAATGAATAAGAGAAGTGGTAGAGGAGAGAACCTCCCTCTAGAGTCCTAGGATCTGGAAGATCTCCTGGGCCTCCTCCTGGGCCTCCGGCTCTCACTCCCCATTCTCACACAAGGCCTGGAAGCATCATGTGGATAACTGTCCCCCACGTCTCACTCCAGCTCTGTACAGCGACAGCCCAGCCTCTCACGTGCCAGTGCAACCAGAGCAGAGGGTACTGGAAGTTCAGCACCAGGCTGTCTGGACTGCCTTATAGTTCTGAATTCAGAACTACACAGCCTGGGGAGAATTCAGGCTACCCTAAGTCACTGACCTTCCTCCCCCTGCCACATTCACCACTGTATCCAGCAGAGCCTTTGCTTTAGTCCTGCAGGATTCAAGATTCCCAGTTATTGCCAAAACCGCAGCCCCTTCTGCGATAGGAAGCCCAGTTGCCTGCCCTGTGAGAGGCAAACTTTCTTGATAAATCTTGCACCTGTAATACCATCTCTTCTCTAACCCCAGCTCCTGGGAGGTATTTTCATAAACCGAACAATGCACTTTCCAAATGTAGTCTTCTGCTGACTCCCTGGATCCAAGTATCACCATTGCCTTGAAACACGCCATGGTGAAGACAGTCACATGCCCCCCCAACAAGGACTTGTGTGCCACACCACACGGAGAAGCCTTCCCGGCGCCCACCAGCCTCTCGCTGCACCATTACTACAAGCTCTCCTCCAAGCACCCGTGTGTCTCACACTCACACTCCTCAACATCAGCCTCCATGAGGTGCACACTCACAGGCTGATGTCTCCACATCTACCCCCTCCAGTAGGTAGCACAGTCATTTCCACAAGAGTTGTTTGTTCAACTATGCACTCTTGCCTCCTGTCTCATTTTTATAAAATATGAACCAGTGAAAGCAATGTTATTGAAGACAGAGTGAAGTGTGTTCATGGTGTGTAGTTACATATCTTTCCAACCATTCTAACCATACTTTAATTTTTTTTAAATCATGTTGGATGCAACCAAATCAGTAATTAGAGGGTATTTGAGAACATAAATACTTATATTAGAAAAAAAGGACCTCTAACCTCTATCATGTGAAAGTACAGAATAGAAAAGAAGAGAATAACCCAAACCAAGAATAAGAAAAGAGAATAATAAAGATCAAACCAGAAATCAGCAAAACTGAGCCCAAAAGTCAAGAAATTTAACTGAGCCAAAAGTTAATTCTTTTTTTAAAAAAGTCAATACAATTGCCAAACTTTTATAAGACTGACCAAGAAAAAATAGAGAAGATACAAATTACTAGGATCAGGAATGAAAAGAGGGCTGGCTCACTGTAGAGTCCAAAAACATTAAAATGGACATAAAGGAGCATAATAAACAACTCTGTAGCCACAAATTGAACAACCAGATGGTGTGGACATGTTCCTTAAGAGATAGAAACTGCCCCAAAACACTCAAAAATAAATCTGTAAACTTAGTGTCCCTTCATTAAATAAGTTAAATTTGTAAATAAAAGCATTCCATAAAGAAAAATTCCAGTCCAGGGTGGTTTCACTGGTAAGAAATAATACCAGTCCAACATTCAAATTTCACAAAAAAAAAAAAAAGAAAGGAAGAGGAGGGAACACTTTCCAACTCATTTTAAGAAACAAAATCTTGGCAAGAGAACTGCACACCAATATCATTTATAACAGAAATGCAAAAATCCTCAATAAAATATTAGAAAATTGAAACCAGCATTATATATAAAGATTGAACAAATTAAGATTACCAACAAGTTTCTCATTGTGAGGGAAGGCAGAACAAACCCTATAGTTTGGATTCTAAAGAAATCAGTACAAATTGATATTCATTTTAATTTCAAATAGAACAATATCAAAACAAATACAGTGTGTGTGTGTGTGTGTGTGTGTGTGTGTGTGTGTGTTAGCATAGACATATGATGGTTAGAGTGGAGTGTCAACTTGACTGGCTTGGGATCCACTGTGGGGATTGTGGGAGCACAGCTCTAGCTGTGTCTGGGTAAGTGGTGAAGCAAGACCCTTGGGTCGATATCTTATCCCTGGCCCCTTCCTCTTTGGTGCTGTTCCCCCTGCCCTGCTTCCCAGCCACCAGGAGCTAAGCAGCTTTGCTCCACCATGTCCTTCTGCCATTATGTGCCGGCCTTGGAGTCATCTGCTGATGGACTGAATCCTCCGAACCATGAGTTCAATCAAAGCTCTCCTCGTTTGAACTATGGATGTTGGGTATTGTGTCCACCAAAGGGAAAGCTATACAACACATGCATTTTTCTAGTTCTGTCTGAAAAAAACAGAAGCCTGAGAAGGCCTAAATGCAATAGCACTCAGTGATTGTGACCATCAGAGTGCCCATTTAAGTGCTACTCTCCCATAAAAGGAGGGGCAGGGCACCAGTGGTGAATGAGGAAATGGCGTTCCCAAGGGCTGGGGAAGGAAATACAGTATGAGTGTGGAGAGCCTAGCTGTGCCAAAAACAAAGTGTCAAACAATAAATAAAAGATCAGTAAGGGTCAAGTAGCTTTCCAGGACAGCCCTCCTCCATGTGGCCCTTTGGTGATCCAACGGCTCCATTTTGGCTCTAACCCTCCGCTGTGCACTGTCAGTTCTCTGTAGGGGTGGGAGAGGCACAGGGTCAAGCAGTAACTCCCGAATGTTCCAGCACCTAAGTGAAACACATCATTTCTGCTTGAGCCTGTTGAAGACTGACAGTCATCCTGCTTAACTGAAAAGGGACATAGAGGAGAACTGACAATCCATTAAGAAAAAAAAAAAATGTCTCAGCCCCAAGCACATGTAAAGCTAAAACCCCTGGTCAGAAAATTCTATGTAATTCAAGATGGTTGAACTACATAGGTGAACCTGCAGAAGAAGGCAGAGAGTAATCAAGACTGTAAATTTATCTGGCTGGCAGTGGGGATTGGGAAAGCTCGGGAGGAGATAAGAGCTGACAACGCTGACCAGACATGGTGCCCCTCTGAGTCAGGGTCTCCTAACGGGGACAGTTGGTGGTTCATGACAGGAGGCAGGTGGGTAGCAGAAGGAATTTCCTCCTACCCTGTCTTTCTAGGATAAAATATTATTTCTGCTGGATATTCCTGCTTCCGGTTTACTTAGGACTTTTGCATATATGTTGTGTGGGTCAAAGTCACCTGGGACTTCTGCTTTACCATTCCCAAGGTCAAATTTCCATTTTTATCTTAATTTACCTACTTTTTAGCCACTTCCCCCAGAAAGACTTTGTTTCCAAAACATGCTTGGCCTTTCTTCTGCTTCCCAAACCTCTCTTCCGTGCCCCTCCCAGACTGTTTTCAAGACTATCCAATTAACATCTCCAGCCCAGACTTTGTGTTGAATTCCATACACGTCTCCCCAGCATCCCAAACAATAGCCCCACTAGGACATCTCACAGATGGCAAATTCAGCACCACCATGGATGAGCTCTCCCCGCTTTTGCCCCCCTGAGAATTACTCCACCAAAGCCTTTGTTGCTATATCTGATGGCAATTTCTGATTTCTTAGCTTGAGAAGTCAAGAGTCACCCCATGACTTCTCTTGTTCTCTCACCCTACATCAGTACATCTTGTTAGAAACAGATTCAGAGCCTGGAGCTATATGGTAGCACAAAAATAACTGATAAAATATATGAAAGAATAAGTAAGTGAATTGTACTTAAGACTCTTCTTTTCCACAGCATCTTTGTATGATTGTGTGTCAAGATTATTCTAACCATCGCCAAGTGACTTGGACAATTTTTTTTCCTGTCCCATATTCTAGAACACTTTACAATATAAAAATGTGTTCATCTTTCCCTGAATATTTGAGAGAAATCTGCTTAAAACAGTACTGGCCACATTAAAACTAATTTTTTTTCTTGAGTCTGTTCCAGCTAATTTACATTTTTCTTTGGGGGAATTTTCAATTTCATTTGAGATTTTTTGGCTTATTCACATAAAATGATTCACTACTATCTGATAAATTTTAAAAGTCCTGATTATCTTTAGGCAAGTCCACTTTTTCATTTTTCATGTTATTTCTACCTTCTTGTTATTTTCCTTTATCTAGTATTCTGTTATTCTTCTTAATAACCAGTTTTGAGTCTCTTGGGTCCTTCCTTGGTTGGTTGTCTGTTGATGTAACAAAATATCTGAGGCTGGATCATTTTTAAAGAAAGAGGGTTTAGTGAGTTTACATTTTTTATTCTAAGTGTGTGGCACCAGCATGTGCTGGACCCTGGTGAGGGCTGACTAGCTGTGTCAGACACTGGGCAGCGTCATGGCAAGTCCACATGCAAGAGAAAGATTACATGGCCAGACAGAAAAACAGAGCAATTTGGGGGCCAGGTGTGCTGTTTTCATAACAACCCCATCTTTTAGAAACTAGCCAGAGTCCCATCAAAATGACATCAGTCCCTTCTAAGGGTAATGCTTGCTGTGACCTTCCCAGAGTGCCCACCTCTCAAAATCCCAACCACCTTCCAACCAACACCACAACACAGGGACTGAGCGGCCAACCATTAACCTGGGGGCACACCCTCAAGCCATATCCAACCATCGCAGGTTCTCTAGTATTTATTTGTTGGGAGCTGCTGGAGCTGGATGTTGGTCACATGTGTGAGAGCAGGACAGAGCCAGAGTGCCTCAAGCAGTCCAGCTACTTCAGCCTTGAGAAAAGTATCCCGCCTGGACAATTAAAGTCATTAGTCACTAGGCAACAATGCCTCTCCTGATACTAACTTTGCAAGAGTATAAAATAAATGTCCCTACTGTTGAAGTCAGTCCTCTCGCCCATCAGGAAAGAGGTAACTACACCCAGCCCCGCTCTTGTCTCCTGTCTTTATTTTGCCACGCCCACCACCATTCCTCTCCGGGGTACAATGAGAGACCAGTGAGGTTCCCTACGTTTATTGTCTGTTACATTCACCGTCCTATCAATATTTTTCCTTTTTTCTACCTGAGGTTGCAGTCTTATTTTATTCATAATTTGCTGAACATATTAATGTTTAGATTTCCTAATTTAATCATTCAAGGGCATAAATTAGCTGTTTGATGCTGGTGTTGTTGGATTCTACCAATTATGGTATGTAAATTTCATTTATTCAGTTTCAAGTATTTCAAAAATTCCAAACTGATTTTTTTTCTTTGATGCATGAATCTTTTAGTAATGTGGAATGTTTTTAAAATTCCACTGTATTGGAATGAATATGTTTTTCAGTATTGATTTATAATTTCTAATATGCTCTGTCATTTATTCTTATTATATTGGAATTTATTTTGTGGAAAAGGTTATAATCAAATTTATAAATGTTCCACATAGTTTTCTATTTTTTTACATTGTCTGTCTAGTTTACTTTGTCAGGGCTCTGTATTATTTCAAGATTAAGTTTATTATTCAAGTTTTCTAAACCTTGTCTGGTTAGTTTATAAATTAATATGAAAGGGGAGAGATGTTAAAATCATTTCATTATAATTTTGTTTGTCAAATTCTCCTTGAAATTATGTCCCTATGACCTGATATTATTTGTGGTGGTAGTAATTTAGATCTTAAAGTCTTTAATAATTTCTGTAATTGTGTTTTATCAGTCGGGTTCTATTTCTGTTATCTTTCAGACTCGATTTCTGTTTGTTCTATTTTATTTGTTGTATTTTGCCTTTTTTTCATTCTTCATAATTTTATATTGACAACTAAGCATGTTGTATAAGGTAATAGTTACTGAGCTCAATAAGTCTTTATCATGAAGATTTAGGTATGTGTTGTTTGCTATACTTATAGGCACCAAGGTTTCATATTCCTCCAAAAGGCTTTCTTGTTTGTCAATGTTATTTTTTCTCCCTTTTTTTGCTTTTTCTTCCTCTTGCCTCAGAGAGAGCCCTGTCTTGCAGCTTTTCCAGCTGCAACCCATTCTTGGCACTGCCAGAGGCCAGATAGCTTAAAGATAGCTTAAGACAAAGGATGTTCTCTAGTCTGATCATACCTCCACACTGTGTTTCGTAGCATGTCCTTCCTGAGTATTTCTGACCCTCTTTTTCAGTGCAAAACTACACCCATGCTGCACTCTTTTCTCCACTGAGCTCACAGAATCCTTCTGAAAGTTGTTACACTCACAGCATGCTTGTGACTATACTCCAGTGCTTGGAGACAGCTCAGTGAAGAGAAACCTGGGATTTAGTCCAGTGGGATCCAAACGTGGATCTGCCATCGTCCCCTCCAGGACAGCCATAGAGAACATCAGCTCCTTCCTGTGAGGATGTGTAAAAATGTACAGAGTCTTCCCAACCGGAAGTCCAGCTGAGCCTGGCGTTTTGGCCACTGTGCAGATTAACAAAGTGAATTATGATGGGACTCTGGATCATTCAGTGTCAACAGTTCCCCTGCAGGAGCTGGGGACTTACACCAGCCACCTGTGTAGTGAGCCCATGAATATGAATCAACTCCCAGAAAGGCAAGGCCTAGGTGAGCTTCCCTTGTGGTCAGCAACCTACCATGCTGCCATATGTCACGGCCATCGGGGGCTAATCCTGTTCCTGACTCTGCCAGGAAGACAGCTGAAGAATCTGTGTTTGCAAGCTTTTCAACTCTGCCTCCCTCCGTGTTTCCCTCTTTAGCTGACTTTACTGTGTCCTGTCCCTGTAATAAACCATAACCATTAGTCTACCGCCTTTCAGTTAGTTCTGTGGGTCTTTTTAGAAAATTACTGAGCCCAAAGTTAGCCCAAAAGCTAAGTACATTGACATCTATTGTTTTAGAACTTTGGGACTCATCCTTCTTTTCAGATAAAGAGTAGGTGTGCAGGGAGAACGTGAGGAACTTGTGTTCCTCAGCTGATAAGAAGCTGAACTGTGCACCTGGGACAGGCATTGGCCAAGCGCAGCCACAGCCCCGGCCCAGTCCGTGTGTGCATTGTGTACAGCTACCTCTGCACTGAATGAAGAGTTGAACCCTTGCAACAGATGCAGGAGGGCCTTGAAGCCTAAAATATTTATCATGTGGTGCTTTGCAGAAGGATCCTGACCTGTCACCATGCATAGTTTGAAAGCCCCAGAATAAGTCACTGCATGTAGTTTTGGTTTCTCACTATTTTAAACTAAAGTTTCCAATGATCAATCTCTTACTTTGTGAGAGGAAAGCAGGAATAAAAACAAAACAGAATGTGTCTCTCGTTGCCAGCCAGTGCCCCATGAATTCATTTCCAGAAAAATAAGTGTAAATTTCCCCAAAGCATGGGGTATATGATGGTTCTAGAAATCAAAAAATAGAACACCAGTAAGTTTCAAGTAATCCTGTTTTAAGGTCTAATGGGGATGCATTTTACTGTGTTTATATTTATGTTACACATAAAATAGTAATTACCATAATTGAGCTAATATGATATATAAGGAATATATCAAATATTTTACGATGTCTCTCTATGCCCTCAAAACAGCACAATGAGTAATTTTGCTTTTCAAAGCAGAAAATGAGGTTTTGGAAAGGTGAACTAGGGTTGAGCATGGTGGCGCATGCCTGTAATCCCACCAGTCGGGAGACTGAGGCAGGAGAATCACTGTGAATTTTAGGCCAGCCTGGGCTACATAGTGAGCTCAAGGCCAGCCTGAACTGTATAGTGAGACCCTGTCTTAAATAAATAAATGAGGTGAGCTAGTAGTAGATTTGAATATGGTTCATTTGATTTGTTCCTCTCTAAAATTCATGATGGCATTCAATTGTCAGGTGCTTGGGACGTGCTTAGGATTAGATGCGTAGCCCCATAACTGATCCTAGTGGCTTATAGGAAGGAGAAAGACCAGCCTCTTACATGCATTATTGCACACACGCACAGGGACACACACATGCGCTTGTCTCTTGCCACAGGATATCCTGCATGGTCTCAGACCCTACCCATACCAAGGACATCACCACACGCAGCCCCTCAACCTCAGGCCTCTGAACCACAGGGTAAAATAAATCTCTCTTTAAAATTTAACAAGCCTGTAGTGTCCTGTGATCAGCAACAACAAACAAATTAAACCAGATAATTTCCCCGGGGAAAATCGTGAAAAGGAAGACCTCATCATCCACATTAGGACTGTGGGACTCACGCTGGGTGACCTCCAGCCCTCCACAGTGCAGAAGCAGCAAGGACTCTAGGCTGGAAGGCAGGGGCCGTGAGGAGTGAGGGAGCATGGTCCTGGGCTGGTGTCTCATTTACTTCCTCTTCCTCATCGCTGAAACACAGTCCCTGGGGCCCACTGTAAGGAGGAAAGCTTTATTTGGCTCACAGTTTGTAGATATGTCAGTCCATAGTTGGCGGTCTCCAAGGATGGGTGGCACGGAGGAAGAGCATGGTAAGGAGAAGCTGTTTATGGCAAGGTACAGAGGAAGCAAAGACAGAGAGAGAGAGAGGGACTCTTCCAGGCTATGCCCCAGTGACCTACCTCCTTCTACCAGGCTTCCCCTCTGAACACCACATGCGGCTACCAGCCATCAGTGGACTGGTCTACTAGTGAGTATCATGCCCCCCATCCAATCACATCCCCCAAAACCCCAGCTTTGAGTGCATGAGGCTTTGGGGAGACATCCAGATATGAACCATAACAGCTGGGCACAAGCCACCTGCAAACACTGCAGCTGGTGTCTTGCACACATGACCAGACGCAAGCCCGTAACACCACAGCAAGCTCACTCCTCCCTCTGCTCTGCCCAGAGAGAACCGTAGTCTACAGAGGCTGAGGAGCTTCCCTGATGCCTCATCCACAGCACACCTCTCCTTGCTTCCAGCTTTCCAGTTCAACTCATCCACATTTATAGCACACAAATTCAATCAGTATCTACCAGTGGTCCAGACAAAGAGATGAGGTGTCACTGGGAAGGACATCCTTGCATGACCTATAACAACTGCATCACTGACAGTATCACTATCTTCACTGTCAGCATGTGAAACAGCATCACTAACCCAAGAGTCAAAGCCTGGCCCACATAGAGCTGAGGGTAGGATCAGAACTGACATAGAGGGAGACAGGAATGTGCCCCAGGTTCACGTGATAACATGGCCAAGAAGCAGAGCTGGCCCCCGACCTCTGTTTTCCCGCTGTGAACTTGAGCTCTTGCAGCCAAACACAGCAGAGGAAGCCCCCTTAGAGGGAACATGTCAAGGGCCACTCACTCCATCTGCTTGTCAGTTTCCTGGGAAACAGAGAGCAAGCATGAAGGCAACAAAACAAGAAAATAAAACCTCAAGCAATTAATTATTATAAAAGGCTCCACGAAGGTTCCAAGAACGGGGATAAACAAGGGTGGTGCAGGGCTGGATAAACGCGGGTTTGTGTGGATTTTATTCTTCCGAATTTCTTCTACGCACAGACTCCAAGTGGAACCTGAAACCTACAAACAGCTGTTTCACAATGTCATGGTGTTCGAGGCGCATCGAGGGACTGTCACAGAGCCTGGCTACCCAGCCTAGCACCTGGAGAACATCCCTCCTGAAGAGGAGGGAGGGACAGTGTTAGCAAAGAAGGTCTTCACCCAGAAGGCAGGGAGCAGGAAGTCGAAACACCACTTCCTTCACTTCCATCCACATCCACGGCATTCAGGCTTAAAGTCTGGCCTTGCATTTTTAACTTTTATGATGAAATGCAAGCCAGAGACCTCTTTTTCTCCACAGATTTGTAATATAATGAAAAAGAACTGTTCCCGTTTGGAAAACACATCCACCAACCCCTTGGAAATCATAAACAACTGTTTCAAGGGAGCTGTGAAGTTATTCTGGCTTTCTGAGGAAAAAAAAAATCACCATGACATTTCAATGGGTATCGAAAACATGAGAGCATGTCTTTCCTCGCCTCGGTTCATGAAAGGCTTCCTTAGGTGGATCTGTTTATCTCTGAGTGACAGTATAGTCATGACACAGACACAAAGGGAAGTAGACCATCACTAGGTTTATAAGTTGATTCAAAACAAAAGGCCAGGGCAGCGCCAGTGTTGTGGCTCTGTCTTCCTAACATTATGTTTTCATCAGGATTTAATGGGCAGATTCTCACTATGGATTACCACTGCAATGCACAGACTCCTTCACCCACCCCACATGTATTGAGCGTGACCCAGATCCCAGACAATACCAGACAGGATGAAAAGATGACAGTTGGACCTCAGAGGAATCACAGTTGTGCAAAAAGACTAGTAAGGCCCTGAGATGAGCCCTGCAAGGATGGCCCACCCAGAGAGCTGGGGATATTTCAAGGGAGGAACCTTGCCTGGTAGCACAGAGTATTCTTCCTAAAACCCTCCAGAATCTCCAAAGGAAATCCTGAGAAATCCTCAACTGGAATTAGCCCTGTAGACACCAAGAAACTGACTTCTCAGCAAGAACAAACCCAAGTGAGGGACAGGTAGATGCACGATGTATCACTTTGCTAGAGCTGTATAACAAACACCTCAGTCTGGGGCCACCACAACATATAGCTACTGTTCACAGTTCTGGATGCTGGAAGTCTAAATTCAGGGTGCCAGCTGGATGGTCCCTGGAGAGAGCTCTTTTCTTGACTTTTTATGGTCACCCTCTCACTGTGTCCTAACATGCCAGAGAGAACCAGCTTTGTTCCTCTTCTCTTCTTACAAGGACACTAATTCCTTTATGAGCACCTCACCTACATGACCTCTTCTAGACCCAAAGGCCCCAACTCCAAAGACCATCACACAGCAGGTTAGAGATTCAGCATGTGAATTTCAAGGACACCACGCCATGCACAGAAGTGTATGAGGTCAGGGATGGCAGCCTGCTCATTCTGGTGGAGACCAAGATGCTTGCCATAGGTGTGGAAGGAGCAAACACCACCCTGGGCATTAAAGTCATCCTGCTTCTGAGACAGGCTGATTACACTGGGCAACTGCCTTCTCTTTCACCCATCCTGGCGTCCAGGCATCAAGCTACACATCTTTGCTATGTGTTTTCCAGTGCAATTTCCTTAAGGAACTGTCTTTTGCCTAGATTTTAATTCTTCCAGGTTCATCTGGAATTTTCTAAGGATTAGTGAACACCTGTGCACATTTTCCTCCTATCCTAAGAGAAAGTCTTATTCCGGATGTGTCCAATCCTGTGGCTTTGAATGTACATGCAGAGGGGAGTGCAGAGGGCAAAGGCTCTCTTTGCTTCTCTCTCACTGCCTTGAGGAAGAAAGCACATATGTGTGTTTTCATGTGCAACCAGTCCCCCCATGAAAGGCTGATACACAAGGTTGGGGGGTCAAGAGTGGAAAGGAGTGCACCAGCTCTGGGTTCTAACCACCTAAGTCAAAAGTAATGATGCATAGCTTCCTTTCCAAACAAGAGACCTTTGAAGCCTTTTTCTCCTATGTATGCAGGACCTGAAATATGCCACACATCTTCTCAGACCCTCACCTGATTCTGAAAGGTGGAAATTTGTAAAGTAAACCTTTCTGCAGTTATTGCTATAGTGTGGCTCGTGAATGTCCTCAAAGGCTTGGTCCTAACCCATGGCACTGCTGGGAAGTGGGAGATCCTTGAGTGGGATCCACCATGAGATGAGCAGTTTTGCTCAACCTCACACTCCCCACACTAATGTGCTGCATCCCCACAGCCTAAAAGCAATGGAGCTAACAAACCATGGACCAAAAGGTCCCAAACTGTGAGCCAAAATAAACATTTCTTCCTTATAAGTTACTTATTTCAGGCATTTGTCACAGTGAAGCCAAGCTGATTGATAAAGTTATTAAAACAAAGAGAAAGTCAATCCCAGCTCTAATTAGGGCTGAGTGCAGTCATGGAAGCAATCAGCCATCTTTCCAGCCCACTCATCAATCCCCGTGTCCATGCATCCACTCACATGGGTGCTTCAGCCAGCTGCAGGGTTTCCCTGAGGGACCACAAGAAGGCCAGATGCCAGTCATCCCTCTCCTGCTTTCTATTTTCTGGCTGCACTGCACACCATCCTGATTCTCCATGTCTTTCAGAACCTCTCATCTGAAAGTACTCATCCTCCTCCTCCGGCATGCAGCTCACCTGGAGCACTCACTTCCTAGCACCCCTGCAAGGGTTTGCAATTTTCCCCATATCTCTCAATCCACTGGTCCCAAAGATATGACAGGTATCCTGCTTGCTCGCTGGTGTTTTCATGTCATCCTCCACCCTTCCTTGAAAGCTCCTGCCAGAACCTGTCATCCATTGCCTAGCATAGAGCAGACGTTCAGTTTCAATTCATTCTCTCTCTCTCTCTCAACTTTTGGCATCAGTTGCAAAAGTCCTACAACCCCTCCCCCACTGATGTAGTGACTTATGCTGAGTGATTTTATATGTGTAACCACCCTTGCATTCCTGGGATAAGCCCCACTTAGTCATGGAATATGATCCTTTCAATATGCGGTTACATTCAATTGCTAATTTGTTCTGGAGTTTTGCATCTATATTCATAACAGATATTCATGGAGTGTCTAGGTCTGGCTTTCATATCCATATACTGCTGGCCTCGTAGAATGTGTTTCAGTGTGTTTCTTTCTCTATAATTTTTTGAAAGACTTTGAAAAGATTGGTGTTAATTCTTATTAAATTACTGGCAGAAGTCATCAGCGAATCTGCTTGGTCCTGGACTTTTCTTTTTTAGGCGATGCGTTGATCCAATCTTTTGAGTCATTATTTGTCTGTTTAGATTTTCCACTTTTCATGATTCAGTTTTGGTAAGATGTCTCTTTTTGGAAATTTATTTATTTATTTCAAGTTACCCCGTTTGTATGCATATAACATTCATAGTCTCTTATGATCCTTCGTGTTTCTACGAAACTAGTTGAATTATCTTCTTGTCATTGATAATTTTATTTGAGTTCTCTCATTTTCCTTCACTAGCTTAGCTAAAAGTTTTTCAATTTTGTTAATTTTTTCATATTTCCCATTTTCTATTTATGTCCCTTCTGGTCATCATTATTCCTACCTTCTTTCTTTGGCTTTAAAGTGCTATTCACTTTTTATTACCTAAGGTATATGTTACATTACTGATTTGATATATTTTCACCATAGGTATTTAGAGCTCTAATTTTCCTCTGACCACTACTGTTACTGCTCTCATAATTCTGGTATCTTGTGGTTTTCTTTCTGTTCACTGTAAAATATTTTCTAACTTCTCCTTTAACCTAAAGTTTACTTAGAAGTAGGTTATTTCATTTCTATGTATTTGCAAATTTTCCAGTTATCTTCCTGTTCCTAATTTTGAGTTTCATTCTTTGTAGTCAGAGAGGATGCTCTTTTATATTTATTGAGGCTTGCTTCATGGCTTAACAGAAGACCTGCCCAGAGACCTTCATCTGTGTTCTTTAGAACACACATGCTGGTGGTGGTGGTGGTAGGAGTCTTCTCTATCTCTGTTAGTTCTAGTTTTCTATAGTGTTACTCAAGCCCGCTGGTTCCTTGATGGTATTTGTTCTATCCATTATTGAAAATGAAGTACTAAAGTCTCCAACTATGGTTGTAGAAATTCATTTCTCATTTCCATTCTGTCCATTTTTGTGTCATATATTTTGAGGTTCTGTTTTACATTCTTGTATATTTATTACTGTGTTTTCTTGAATGATAGAAATTTTCCTTTGTCTACTGTGACACTGTTGTTCTCTTCTGTTCTTGTTTTTATTTCTTCCTTCTTTCTTTCCCTCCTGTCTTTTTCACCAGTTTCACAAAGTTTGCAAGATCATCCTTTCACTTCCAGCCTTGCTTCTAATCTACTCTTCTTCTATTTCTCTATTTCTCTCCCAACTCCTTGTACATTTCTCCCTAAGGATAAAATCACCATATTAAAGGATTGCTTACTACATACAATTTTCTGGCTTGTTTTAGACTTGGTTATATGATCACATATCTAGTTGATATAGTTAAGGGTGACAAATTAATAGTTCCCTCATCTTGTCATTTTTTAGGCTGTGCTTGAGGCTATTGTTATAACAAGGTGACATATTTATTCTAATCAGTTGTTCTTCCTGGTAATACCAAGACTGAGATTCCCTAAGGGTCATAAAAAATGCCATAGGCCAGTGCCAAAGAACCAGGGGCTGAGCCAAGTAAGGAGCAACTTCTTATCACCAATAAACTGAAGAAGTAGAAAATTGCAACATACTCAAAATCCAAAAGCCAGCTACAACTGGAAGACACATCTGAGAAGTGGTCATTTCCTAAGGGTTTTAAATACTAGCAATAAAGCTACTCACCATAGGCAATTTACAAGCCTCAACCCAGGAATCAAACTAAAAAAAAAAAAAAAATGAGAAGACATAAATAAGATGCAATCCCAGACTTCCAGCTCACCAAAGGCAAACTAAGGGGGCAATGAGGTGAAATAATCTAAAAGCCACACAGCTGGACTTTTTGCACTGGTAACAGCAAAATTAACAAAGCAGATGAACAAAGCTCTAGGAAAAATCAAGTCACAAATAATTTTGTCAGATATCTATAGAATTGGTGACCATAATGAGAGATAGGCTTAGTGACTCTAAAGTAGATACAGATAAAAAAAAAATAGAGTAACTTAGGGAAATGATATAAAAAATGAATGCCCAACATAGGAAAGAAATGAGATCCATGAAACAGATTTGAACAGATATCCAAGTGATTAAAAACTCCCTTGAAAGTGTATGCAGCAGAATGAGCCAATATGAGGACACAGTATCAGATACAGAAGACAGGAATGCACTTAGCAATTACGAAAATAAAGATTTCTTAAAAATAGCAAGGGACCCTGAGAAAACAATAAAGTAGCTGCTAGATGATGCAAAGAAGAATAACATAATATTGATTAGAGTCAATGAAAAAGCAGGAGATAGTGCAAATGACATTAAAGATCTTTTCACAGAAGTAATGGCAGAAAACTTCCCAAGCTAAGAAGAAGAATTTGACATACAGTTAACTAAAGCATATACAAAAAAAAAAAAAAAAAAAAAAAAAAAAAAAAAAAAAAAAAAAAAAAAAAAAAAAAAAAAAAAAAAAAAAAAAAAAAAAAAAAAAAAAAAAAAAAAAAAAAAAAAAAAAAAAAAAAAAAAAAAAAAAAAAAAAAAAAAAAAAAAAAAAAAAAAAAAAAAAAAAAAAAAAACCAGGGCTGGGGATATACCTCAGTGGAATAAGCGCTTGCCTAGCAAGCGCAGGGTCCTGAGTTCGATCCCCAGTACAGCAAAATAAATAAATAAATAAATAAATAAATAAATAAATAATAAAGCATATACAACTGCAATTAGCTATGATCAAAAAGAAATTCAGCACAAGAACATAATACTAAAAGCTGTTAGAGAAAATAAACAAATCACCTAAAAAGGAAAGTGCATCAGAATCACAGATTTCTTAATACAAACCCTTAAGTCAAAGAGAGGTTGGAGTGAAGTAGTTCAAGCCCTAAAAAAACACAGCCTCCAACAGTCTCAATTCATCAATCAAAAGAAACACATTGGTAGAATGCATCAAGAAGCAAGATTCAAGAGTACAGTACATACTAGAAACACATTTAATTCAAAAATAAATTCATAGACTAAAAGTTGAAGGATGGAAAACTGTACCCCATGCAACAGAAATCTAGAAAAAAAATCTGGGGTAATTATTCTATTTGCAGACAAAGTAGATTTCGAATCAAGGTTGATTAATAGACAAAGAAGGTCATTATATACTTGTAAAGGGAAAAATCCAAGAGGAAGAGAGAACAATCATGAATATATACACACCAAATACCATTAAAACCAACTATAGAAAACAGATATTAATGGACATGAAAACTCAAATAAGCACTGATACAATTTTATTTTTTTTTATTTTCTTATTTTAGAAACATAAAAGTACAAAAACCTATTGACAAACACACACCCATTATCATAGAAAATAGTACAATCACAACTAATCTATAGACAAGGTGATATGGTCTCAACAGTTGTTGCTTTATCCATTGATATCTTCGAATTGTAGATGTATGGACCCATATACAGACATGCAAATTTAGTCAGACAGTTGATCCTCTCAACAACAGAAAAAAAACAAAAAAACAAAAAAACAAAAAAAAAACACAAGAACCAAAAGTCCAAAGACAAGAAAGAAAACAGGCATACATCAACAACAGCAACAACATCAACAACAACAACAACAGAAAAAAAACACCGCTTGTTGCTGCTTTACATATTGATATCTTCGAAGTGTGTGTTCAGGCTAACACATACAGATATACACTATTAATTTAATATCCTGTCATCGATTATTGCTTAGC
>PVLD010019393.1:0-36544 GCA_004027595.1 Dinomys branickii
ACTAAATTTGCATGTCTGTATATGGGTCCATACATCTACAATTCGAAGATATCAATGGATAAAGCAACAACTACTGTTGAGACCATATCACCTTGTCTATAGATTAGTTGTGATTGTACTATTTTCTATGATAATGGGTGTCTGTTTGTCAATATGTTTTTGTACTTTTATGTTTCTAAAATAAAAAAAAAAAAGATATTGTTAAATTGACAGTAGAAGTTATCTATTTTATACACACACACACACACACACACACACACACACAGTAATGTATAAGTATCCACATTGAATGTTAATGGTAGAATTTAAAAGAAAACATTGCTTCTTCCCTGGGTCAGTTAATGCTTCCCAGACATACTAATCATGTGACATCAAATTGAAGAATATAGTTTATCCTGCCACCAAAATATACCTACAACCAATATTTATCCAAATACCCAGAAACAGGGCTTATAGTATTTAAAATATCGCCCATGGTGATTAAAAGTGGGAGATCATGTATTTCTTCTATTTTCAGTCATTTATTTTCTGCTACTTTGATAAGAGTTTAAGCAAGTATTTATGGTATTTTGGAATCTGGTGGATGTGAATTATATATATTTTATCATTACATCTTCACACTTGCTATTTCTACTATGGCAGTAATCAATTTTGAGAGAAAGGTTCAATAATCAATCCTATACCTAACATTAAGTGAAAGATCCATAATTAGGGATGGAAGAATAAAGACATGTGTGACTTCCAATGTGTAGAAATGAAAGAACTCAAACACAGCAATGCAAGAACACTTCACTTACAAAATCACAGGCCAAGTGTGAAGACTCAAATCTTTAAAGGCAATATGTTTACAAAGTATTACTTTCTCTTTTAGAGTTAGCAAGGGAGCTGGACTTCACTGAGGAGCAAATTCATCAAATTCGGATTGAGAACCCCAATTCCCTTCAAGACCAGAGCCACGCACTATTGAAGTACTGGCTGGAGAGGGATGGGAAACATGCTACAGGTGGGTACAGAACTCTGAGCAGAAGGCATTAAGCTAAAGGGAGAAACTTACTTTGTTCAACCACCCCATTCTTCCAAATTGGATAAGACAGTAAACTAAAAAATGCCATCAGTTGGTAGTGCTCCCATCATGGAAGGGGAACAAGTCCCTGCCATTTCTAGAATAAACACGTATAAAGTCTTGCACTTCGTGCCTGTGGACGGTGTTAACCAGTGCGAGATGATGTTAGCACTAGTACCAACAGGAATGTTACTCAGGTCTTAAATTTTTGTCCATAATCATCGATGGCTGTAAGTGCCATTTCTCTTTTTTTACCCTGTTGCATTAGTAGGACTTGAACACTGAGCTACATCCCAATACTTTTTATTTTGATATGGGGTCTTGCTAAGTTGTTAAATTTCCCAGGCTGGGCTCAAATTTGTGATCCTCCAGCCCCAGCTTCCCGGAGCGCTGGGATTACAAGCATGCTGCACAACGGCCAGCTTTATCTCTGTGTTATTGGCAGAGCCTTGCCCAGGATTCCTGTTTTCTCTACTCCTAAATACCTTAAGTGGTGGGAAAGTGGCAAATAGAGTTTCGATGCATGTGCTGCTCTGACTGTATGGAATATAATAGGAACTGAGATGACCACAACTGCTGCTTGTCCCTCAGCTGGTTTAAATTCCTCACCTCCTGTGGCATCACCTGAAGAGCCGCCTTGAGACCCCTATACTTACCATTCCTTCTCTCTGTATTTTATTTAGTAGCAGTGTCACATTTAGCAAATATAAGCAGAAGAAAGGCATGTAGTTAAATTGAAATTCCAGATGTCTACCTATACATTTTGGCATAAATGCGTCCCACACAATATTTGGGATATAATTTTATGAAAAAAAGTATTTTTTTTTGTTCTGAAATCCAGATTTGACTGGATGCCCTGTATGTTACCTGGCACCTCTACTTTTCGAGTTTATGCACACTCTCTACCACCTTTTAATGCTTATCTCTCTGTATTTTTGGCTTCTTTTTTATAAACACCCTTAGTAAGGCTTTGGCTGCTTCCTGTACAGCCTTCACAAATTTAGTTAAGTAGCTGAGTGGAAGATTTCGCACAAGAGCATTTCTCAGCTATAACCAGTGCTCTGTCTCTGATGCCTCAGATACCAGCCTCGTCGAATGTCTCACCAAGATCAACCGAATGGACATTGTCCACCTCATGGAGACTAGCACAGAGCCACTCCAGGAGCGTATCAGCCACAGCTATGCAGAAATTGAGCAGACCATTACACTGGACCATAGTGAAGGTCAAACTCTGTTTGTGTGTATATATGTGTGTGTGTGTGTGTGTGTGCGCGCGCACGCATGTGTGCGTGTGTGCATATGTATGTGTTCATCTGGGCACTGGACCAACCGTCTGCTTTTAGAAGGTGGTCTTTGGTGGTCATCACTTGTTTGCTCGCTACTTTGACTTTCCTGCCTGTTTTGTAGATGTCCCTGCTATTCTCTGTTATTTCACCATCAGTATGAGCGACCCATGCAGTTCCTTTGTCTCAATTTCTCGATGGTGCTTATGACACTTGTAGTGCTTAGTCTGTGTTAGTCGCTGACTTCTGCACTTATAACCAAGATTATACACTACAAGCACTGCGTTACTTGTAAGCAGTACACTAATTGAACTCTTACATTTTCTTGTATTTCTCCACCAATAATTCTTCAGACTTTCTGTATTCTTCAGTCTTTCCTTTTTAGTATTAAAGTTTTTTTCGTAGATTCCCATTGCATGCTCACTGTCTGTGATCTCTGTTTTACACCTTTTCTCCTCCCTGCAGACTCCCAACATTTATCTTTGTTCATATTTATTCCCATCTTACAACCATATGTCTTGGTTACTTTTTTCTCCTTGCTGAGACGAAATACCCAACGCCAAAAATGAAGGAAAGAAAGGTTTATTTAGCTCACAGTTTGAGGAGGTTTCAGTCCATACTTGGCTGGTTCTGAGGCAGAGTGGCACATGGCAGAGGGCGAATGTTCAAGGCAGCAGAGCACAGCAAAAGCAACCAGCAAAAGGGAGGAATTGCTGCAAGCAGCCTCTTTCCTTCCCTTACATTGTAAACAGCCTACCCCCACCCAGGGAGCGTGTAGCTCTCACACAGTCTCCATGCCCTCCTCTTCCACAGGCTCAGGATGTATACAAAGTAAGCACCCTGGCTTCCTGTTGAGTCACTCAGCCAAACCTCTAGACTCCCCAAATTGACACAATGTATCAACCATAACACCATACTTAATGTTTCTTAGAATTATAAGCAAATGCCCATATTCTCCTACCACAAAATCTACCTAGATAAGTGCATCCCAGGGCCTAAATGCTGCCTTCCCTCCTATTACAGTGGGTTAAATGTCCTTGCTTTGCCAAAGCCATCATTTCTTTTGTCCTGGATTTCATCCTCTTTTAACCACTCAAAAGACCTCACTCCTGCAAGGATCCACTCAAGTATCCTGCAACTGGAGCAGATCCAGTAGCGCTTTAATGGGTTCTGTCTTTTGAAAAAAATATGGCAAAATAACTTCTTCTGTTCTCTATTCCCCGCGTTTCTGCTCTGCTTCTCCACCCATTTTATAGGAAGCCTCTTCAGAAGAGTAGCTTGGGTTTCCTGTCTGTACTTCTGTCTCTGTTCGTTCTAGATCTAGCTCTGTAATTTACTCCAGTCCATGTTGTGCAGTTCACCAACTGCTTCCTCGTTATCAAATTCAAAGGGTGATTTTAAATGTTCAGATTACTCAAAGCACTTGAAGAGATAATCCTTTCTTCTTAAATGTTTCATTTGTTTCCTCCCAGACACCCTGGCATTTCCTTTTCTTTCTGCTTTACTGGCTGTGCTCTTCAGTCTCTTTTCAGTGGCCTCTTAACTTCTCATAGGTCTAAATGACATCAAGCATTAGTGTACAGCAAACCACGGTACAGCTCACAGCCGTCTCCTTCCTCTGTCCCTCCCTCTCTCTAGGCACAGAAACTGGGCCTCCCTTCTCTTCCCTGCACTCTGCTGCATCAAGGTTCTGGTGCCTCTCCCCCTTCTGCCCTGGAATTTTTTTTCATTAGATCCATCGAACATTTTTCTCCCAATTTCTTTAGGTCACTGCTCAGATATCACCTCTTAAGGGAAGCCTGTCTGGATGGTCTATCTGATATACTAGCCTGATTGCTTTTTCTCTCAACAATTATCATAAGCATACATCTATGGAAACAGAAGTTTAGTAAAGAGAAAAGTTTTTTGTCTTGTTCATTGCTGTCTAGCCAGCATCTGAACAGCACCTGCCACATAGTTGGTGCATGATATATATCTGTTGAGGAAATAGATAGATGAATGCCATTTACTCCTCTGCTAAAATCCTTTAGTGATTCCTCATTGCCTTGGATGCAGTGAGATTTCTTAGCCTGGCATAAGAAACTACATAGAAAGATCATTGACCTCAAGGTTTGGTGATGAGGACTGAACCAATTAGTACTCGCAAGGCATGCAGTAACTATTTAGAATTTGTTACATATTTATTGTTCTTCTTGATCTCCCCTGTATGTGATATCATGGCCATCACAGGAGGCGCTTAGTTATCTTTAGATCTCCTGAGACACTGCACCCTCTGTAGTTCCTTTCCAAATTCTTTAATCCTGGGGATGATGTCCCATGTCCACTCCCAGGCGCCTATGGCCCCATCACTGTGCATTTGAACTGACTCCTTCTATCCCAGGAACCAACATCCTGAAGGCAGGTGTGGTGTCTTCATATTTCTAACCCCCGGGCCCATCCCAGGATATGACACAGGACAGTTACTTACTAAACATGCATGTGACATACGTGAGCTTCCATTGAAAATTTGATTGAAGTCACTGTCTTCCCATAGGGTTCTCAGTACTTCAGGAGGAGCTCTGCACCACACAGCCCAAGCAGCAGCGAGACGAGCAAGCAATTTCCAAAGAGGGCGAGGCTGCCGATCACCCTCCTATTGTCTCAGAGGAAGATATTTCTGTGGGTTACTACACTTTCCAGGACTGTGTCCCCAAAACTGAAGGAGACAGCTCTGCAGCAGCACTTTCTCCCCAGATGCACCAGGAACAAGTTCAGCAAGATTTCTCAGGGAAAACCCAGGACCTGCTTGATGATCAGCAGGAATACTTGTGAGTTGCAAATGTGGTTCCCAGGAAGCAGCTCAGCGGGCCAAACACACAGTGGCAAGGCCAGTTTTAAATAACCTGAAAATGACCCCACCTATAGTAAATGACAGAGCTACAGGGGAAAAGAACCTGGGGCATTTAGTGTAATACATTTGAGATATGTGTTGGTGACAGTGTCATGTGGCCCAGGCCAGTGATCCTCAGTTCTGTGACCCTGGACAGTCCTTAGGTGCTTTGAGTCTCTAATTACCCATCTACTGTTCTGATAATTATGTACTTTACTCACTGCATAGTGTAAAGGTCAAAATATGCCTGCAGATCCATCGTTGGACCTGTGTCTTCCAATGCTCATTTCAGTGCAAATGCTTCGTTCTATGGCTGGTTTGGAGTAGAAATAGCAATGGTGTAGGATGGTGGCCCAGTATATTCTAACAAAGCTACCAGGTAGCCAGCTGTGAAAATAGAAACCCAACAAAATTATACCTACAGGATAAAAAGGCATTAAAATGTAGTGGGATAGGGTTAGACTGAGAGTAAAGAAACATTTACTTGCTCTAGGTTTTCTGTAGCAAAGGAGAAAGAATTGCTTCAATTACACTGGCTGTCCAGAAGAAAAACAGATCATGAGAAAGCAAAGGTGTCCCTAACTCTGAAATCTGAGAATAGCAGGGATGAGACTGCACTTCAGCATCTCCTTTGCCATCAAGCAAGCTTTGTTCTGTGGTCACTGGACCCTGAGAAGAGGCTGACATGGGCACTGACAGGATCTCTTCGCCGGGGCTGCCCTCTCCGTATCTGTCTGTGCGCTGCAGGGAGAGCAGAGAGAAGAAGGGAAAGAAAGAAAAAGAGGAAAAGATGGGAAGCAAAGGAGATGCTGTCAGAAAGGCCCTTTAGGTGTTTAATATCAGTGGTCTGACAGAAAATTACAGTTAAAAAGAAAGAGCAGAAAAGGCAAAGAATTCCTTATTTAGGGATTCAGATTATGCAAGTTGCCTTGGAGCAACTCCAAGCATTATCAGTGAAAAATTTCAGTGTAGCAGACCCTGCTATTATGTAATGGTTTTCCAGAGGTACTGTGAAAATCTCTCAGTATTTACAATTGTGGTTACTGAATTCATATAAGGATTTATTTAACTGAGCCAGATTTTAACTTTGGCTTCAAAAGCATTGACTCCACAAATCCTCAATGTATTAGCCAGAGTTATTAAAGAAAACGCAAGATAACTTAAGTGCTTTGTAGAGGTTTGGAAACTAATCTATGTTAAGAAATTTCTATCTTTAGAAGTCATTACTGTTAATACAGTGCCACACCAATGAGCTGTAACTCTGTACTATATGTCAGTGTTACATTTTTTTCCAATCTCTACATTGGCTACTTTGAATTATAAATACCCTAAACTGTGAAGGTGAACTTCGTCTTCCCTTCCAGTTCCTGTTACAGCAGGAAAAATGCTCATGCCCATGGGGTATAACTTGGCTTTTCTGTTCCAGTGTTACAACTCCAGGTACGGAAAGGACAGAGGCTCAGAAGGCCACAGCAGCACCAGGCTCTCCCAGCAAGACCCCTGAGGAGATCAGCACCCCTTCTGAGGAGGACAGGCTGGACATCCAGACCCCAGTGTCCGGCGAACGGGGAGGCTCCCCCATTGTGCAGGAACCTGAAGAGCCCCCCGAGCCCAGGGAGGAGAGCTCCCCTCGGAAAACCAGCCTGGTGATCGTAGAGTCAGGGGAGGACCAGCCACACACCTTTGAGGGACTCGACAGAGATGCAGCTTTTGAAAAGGTGAGATTTTTCTGCCTCTCTTGTTTCTTGCCCGTATTTTATTTTTTTATCTACTTGAGACAGGGTATGTCTATGCACTTCAGGCTGGTCTTAAGCTCCCTTTGTAGCCCAGGCTGGCCTCAGACTCACAACAATACTCTTGCCTCAGCCTCCTGAGGGCTGGGGTTACAGGCGTGCGCCAGCACACGTGGCTCCTGCCCATATTTAACAAGCTACAAACCATATTTTAGTTTCCATTTCTCTGATGGTTTATTTTTTTCTTTTAAACCAAAAAGTTGCCAGATTAATGAACTTGGCCCCTAAAAAGTCTTCAACCTTTTCCAAATCAGAAAGCTAATGAATCTAAAAGGAATGGCACACAGTCCCGATCCTAGCTACTGAGCCAGGAGCCCTTTTATCAC
Source organism: Dinomys branickii (assembly GCA_004027595.1). Classification (NCBI taxonomy): domain Eukaryota; kingdom Metazoa; phylum Chordata; class Mammalia; order Rodentia; family Dinomyidae; genus Dinomys; species Dinomys branickii. The sequence goes on from PVLD010019393.1 coordinate 7,335, forward strand.
TGAGAGTCTGTCTGCTAACAAAAATGTACACAAAGTGGTAAAACAATTTGTAAATTAGTAAACTGAATCATGAAGACTAATGATAGGGAGGAGCAGGCTCAGGGAGGTCTGCTGCCATGGGGTATTTGAGCCTCAATGTATGGTGTGATAAAAATATATAATTTATTATAATAGACACACTGTATTAATCCCCTTCAAAAATATTCCCCCTGACTTTGACTGTAACTTAGCCTGTTCTTGTCACTTTCTGAAGCAGTTCTGGAAGTGCTTTTTGTGAGTGTCTTTACATGGTCAAAGTGATGGTAAATGCCATTGCTGAGTACCATTCAATGGAAAGGCAGGTGTCTTGTCTTTTCTCTGATTGTTGAGACAAAATACCCAACACTCAAAATTAAGGAAGGGAAGGTTTATTCAGCTTACAGTTGTGGAAGTTTTAGTCTATAATCAGCTGGCACCAAGGCAGGGTGGCAGGGCTCAGGGGCAATACTTCAAGGTGGCAAAAGATAACAAAAGCTACAAGAGCAGAAAGGGGGGAAGCAAGCCTCTTTTCCTCCCTTATATTGTATGTCAGCTATCTGCCCATGCCCACACCCACACCATCTCCCTGCCCTCCTCTTGCTCAGGCTCAGGGTGAATACAAAGTAAGAACCCTGGCTCCCTGCTGAGCCAAACAGTTAACCTTCTAAACTTCTCAAGTTCACATAATAAACAACATCCTAGAGCAACAAGGACATGTCCTTTTCACCCCAGGGTGTAGAACTGCTGAGTTACTTAGTTAAGCTTCTAGATTCTTCAAGTTGACACAATATATCAACCATAACAGCAGGCTTGTAAAAAAAAATTACCATGTGTCTTCATTGACTTCATTCACTGGATCCAGCCTATGTGACTGTGACTCTTCCCTAAAGTTAAAATGAGCCTGAAAGGTCACCATTCTGAATCAGTTCAGGAGGTAGAGGCAGCCACACAGTGCAGCTGAAGGCACTCAGGAAAAGGACTTCCAGGACTGTTTCAGAAAGTGGTAGGAAGGACTGGATAAGTGCGTTTAAAGTCGAGGGAGGATTTCACAGGGCACCAAAGGCAATGTGTATTTTGCTATCATAAATGTTTTCAAATTTAAGCACCCACCTTATAGATCTCTGAGCTACCCACCTGGTAGATCTCTGAGGAGTTCACAAACAGTGGTTATCTGGTGGGGCTCCCTCCTGAACAAACCTTCCTCCCTGGGGAAAGGATAATTTCCAAATTAGATTTCTTCGTATTTATTTTAGCAAGAAATTGTAAAAGGACCATTACTGGCTAATCTTACTGCTATTTCAAAATTACCAAATGCCTGACAGTGACATGAGATTGCCTTATAGCCTGTTGCTAAGAGCATTTTAAAGGTATGGTGTATGCCTATAAGCCCAGCACTTGGGAGGCTGAGGCAGGAGGATCGTTGTAAGTTCAAGGCCAGCCTGGGCTACAAAGTGAGCTCAAGGCCAGCCTGAACTGCATAGTGAGACCCTGTCTCAAAAAGAGAAAGAAAGAAAGAAAGAAAGAAAGAAAGAAAGAAAGAAAGAAAGAAAGAAGGAAGGAAGGAAGGAAGGAAGGAAGGAATAAAGAAAGAGAGACAGAGACAGAGAGACAGCAGGAGAGAAAGAGAGAAAGAAAAAGAAAGGAAGGAAGCAAGGAAGGAAGGAAGGAAAGAGAGATATGAAGAGAGGTCAGACCATTTTAAGAAATGTATTTAAACAAATACTTGGTCCATGTAGTTCACATACCTCAGGACTAATGGATGAGCTTGATCCTTCTTTGAAACTTGAAAATTAGAGGGAACCCCAAAGGATAGAGAGGGTGCAAGACTCAGCACTTTCAATACTCCCAAGATTATTCTCATATACAAAGATGGGTGGAATCTGTTCGAATTAGACTTACTATTAATTAAAGTAGGCATTATTTTCCTTTTTAAAAAGCAATGGAGTTCAAAAGAATTTTCTATTTAAAGGTATTTATAAAAAACATTAATACCAAGTTTAGTAGTAATAGATTTGTTATATGAAAGAATCAAAATCTTTTGGGGGACAGAAGTAATACAATGCATCCTAACGGGTAAGATCTACATTTGTTTCTATTTACTATGAGGGTAACATCTGCTACCAGAATTTATCTAAAAATCACATCCAAATTCAGAAAGATTCGCACAAATGAGAACTGTGTCCTGATTTTGGCAGTTACCTTAAAGAGTGAATTCATCCCATGAATGAATTCTTATTCTAAGTTTGTCTTTCCATAGAATTATTCATCTCAAATTCTTGGCTTGAATGAGTTCTAGTAAAAATGATTCATACTTGCCAAGAATCCACAGGCTAAGTAAAATACAGACTTAAAATTAGTGTGTGTGTGTGTGTGTGTATACTCTTAGTATATATATTTAATATATACACATACATAAATTAGTATATATATTTAATCTGTTCTTTGCATATAAATAAGTTTTGATAGGTCATTCTATATTCTACATATGTAATGTATGTTGTGCTTATTCCTGATGAACGTATAATTTCTCATAAGCGCCACATTTTGCCCCTTAGCTTCTTGTGACCTTGACTGAGGTATCCAATTTCAATTACTTTTGGTGCTGACCCTATTTCTAGGCAGTAGGTTCCTGATTTAAAGTATAATTCGGTTTGGAGTTAGATGTCTTTCTTTAACAAAGAGGAATGTAGAGCTATGTATAAATTGGGTATTTTAAAATATGTTAGGTAAATTGACTTGGCCTTTCTCTTTTTAAAAAATATCATTCCATGAGGAGAAAGTGACTGGATATATGTGATTCCTGAGGCTCAGGTGTGGATTTAGGCCAAACCTATTACACCAGATTGTTTTCACATTTCAACTTCTCTGCAAAATGAGGCTAATATTATTCATAGCCTGCCTTGTTTGGTACTAGGGAGATGTACTACTGACTATGCAAGATCAACAGGAAACTTTGATTTCCTGTATAAAGTTCTGTGACAGGTATGAGATATTCCTATACACATGCATTAAAATTCCAAGCCTAAACAATAATGTTAACAGCCAGCATCTATACATTTTGCTGTATTTACATTTTGACAGGTTCTCTGATATCTTTCAAAATTATAATTCTTTTTCATTCATTGAACCAAACAACTGAATTCTTGTTGAAGCTTCAGACTACCACACCCTGATTTTCAGCCCCACTGAGCTTTCCTCCAGAGCTTCCATGCATAGAATTTTGATCACACAATGTATGCTAAAGCGAGAAGCAACAGTGAAGTTCTTCCTTAGCATGTTAAACAGAACCATGCTTCCATGCTTCCTCAGGAGCTAACAGAGGAATTAGGGGAGCTGGAGGCCAGCTCCGATGAGGAGGCGATGGTAACCACCAGGGTTGTCCGCCGGCGAGTGATCATCCAGGTACCAGCTGCTGAATTACTGCACGCTAGGGGCAGCTCTGTCCTCCTGCCTTGAGCGAGTGACTGACCTGGGGCATAAGGGCTTGGCATGCTCCTGAGGCAGTGCATGGCCACTGGGAAGCAGACCCCTTAACGTCCCTCTTTTGTTTGTAAAAAGGCGTGGTGGAAATGGCGGTGGCAGCCCACAGCCAAGACAGTACCAGTGCGCGAGGAGAGGGTTGGCTCCATCAGTCCCCCGACTCCCCTTTGCCTGTCTGTCTTCCTGGTTTGTTGGCTTGTTCTAAGTCTCGCCTAATTTTGGCCACCTTCTCCTACGCATGTTACCACCCACTTGCTTCTTTTTATTAGGCCGATTGTAAGATTTTGCATCTCAACAGTGCTTCTCACCGTGCCTTTGGTTTTCCTAACATTCCTCACAGCAGAAGCACTTGGGAGTAGTTCCTAGAATTGGGGCCAAGTCCTGACGTGACCCTTTTGTCCCCACTGTTTAGGGAGATGATATGCCTGAGATACCCCCGGAAAGTGTCACTGAAGAAGAGTACGTGGATGAGCACGGACACACCGTGGTGAAGAAGGTACTGTCTGGTGTCTCCTTTTGTGGCCGCTTTCAAACTTCACGTTTAAAATGAATCAGTATCAGCATATTGTGACTCCACAGCGTAAGACGTACATGCATAAATGAAATGTGTTTCAGGTTACTAGGAAAATCATTAGGCGGTACGTGTCCTCTGATGGCACAGAGAGAGAAGAGATTACAATGCAAGGAGCACCACAGGAGCCTGTGAGCATCGAGGAGGGAGATGGTTATTCCAAAGTGATAAAGCGCATTGTGTTGAAGAGTGACACCAGCCAGTCAGAGGTGAGGCTGCCCGACATCCACATCTCATTTCATGGGGGCAGAAGAGAACTTAGCAAGTCGGAAGCGACTGTGTTCGTGTGGGCCTTGCAGTCTGTTCATAGTTACCCATTTGTCTGTATTTGCATAATTTTGTGTAATTTGAAAATAACCATCAGGAAGCATCATAGCCATTATTCTCACCATTTTCTGTTTAATTCATGGTGGACCACAGCAAAAATCCAAAAGTCGAACTTTTAGAGGATCAAATACCACTTGCTGGGTGGGCGTACCTCAGGAAGAGGTTTTGGTGCTTGTGGCTGGTGGGAACACCAGCCGTCTGAGGTCATTAGAGCAATACCTGATACTCAGACCCCTGCCTCAGGGGGTCACTGAAGTCAGCACCCAGCAGCTCTTTGATTCATTAGTTTTGTTTCTTTCTGTGTTATTTCCCAGTTTCAGGAACATGTTTGCTTTTTAAAAATATATTTTGGAAATTCTCACTATTTTCTATTCACTTACGGCCTCAAAGTCTTATTTTTAAAGGCATTAGTGCCTCTAGAAATCTACTTTCCAATTTCTCATAGCTTTTTGAGTTCTTCCTTTGAGGTTAGTTTTGCCTTCATACTGCAAATGAAACCGTGTACACATGGGAAAAGAGTTCAGCCACAGATCACCCTGTATGCACTGCCCTGGGCTGTCAGTTTTTACAAAATGACTGATAGATTTTTATTCAAATGACTAACTAGTTGGTTAGGTGCTGTAGAGATATGTGCATTAAATAGACACCACTGATTACTGATTGATTACTTGTGTTTTGTTGTAACTCTACTTCACTGCTCCAAAATACTGATTTTCAGAAGTCTACTAGATAATATTGTAATCAGTTCTTTTAGCATAGAATAGTTCAGCATCTGTTCCGTTTTGGCTGTCAGAAACTACATTGTGTGTCCTTCGTTTATTAGGTAACTCTCTCTGAACCCAGCATTCTGTCCAGTGCCTCACAATTTCAGGCTGAACCAGTAGAAGGCCGTAGAGTCAGCAAGGTTGTTAAAACCATGATGGTCTGTGGAGAGAGGACGGAGAAACACCTGGGGGACTCTAGTTTAGCCACTGACCTTACTTCAGCCAAAGATGACTTTGAAGAGGTAGAGAAGCATCATTTTGTCTTTTTTGCTTTTGACTTGTATTTTATGTTTGCTTTTGAGTTTGAAAATCATTTGTCATTGTGTCATTTCATATACAAACTTGTAGAAGTGCGTACAATAATTCAAGAGAGCAGATTTCCTGTTTGAATAGTGTATACGGTGAAATAATGTTGCCTCAAACTGTGGTGTTTGTTTGTGTCAACCTAAGTGCTTTTAAACATCCACAAAATCAGGATTCACTTCTACTGAGTCAAGATCAGAATTTCTGGCATCAGGGCATGATCCTACATCTTATTTAAAAGTCCCAGAAGTGTTCTACACTCACAGTTAATATGGGAAAAAATAAAGATGGTACTGATTATCCTGCCAAGCTGATTCTTTCAATATTGCCATGACAGACAGTTTAAAAATTCCCATTTTTAAAATATTGTTATATTTTAAAGTGATGTGTAGTTACTAAGTTCTGGTTCTCAACAATTGAGAAATGGGGCTCACAAAGCATATTTACAGACCCTTACTATGGTTCCAAAATCCTAAAATTTTAAAAACCAAAATAAATTTTCTAAGCTAATTCGGCTTGGCATAAACTGACATGGAACTTGACAAAAATTTTATATGAACTGGCGTGAAGTCTTCTTGTCTTGCTTAGAGTGAAATTACATATGTTTTGCTGTCTGATATGAATTGAGTTTGATTACAGGATGTGGTGTCCAGCTTCTCTGGGATGTTGGGATGTCCAGTCTATTTCTAAAATCTAAATTCTGCACCCTATCTGGTCCCAAGGATTTTGGGAGCAGACATCTGTGAACACCTGCAAAAATTTTTTTTGCCATTGAAACATTTCAGAGTCAAATGCTATAGGTGTATCCACTGCTAGACTCACAACATACTGAGATTGTAATATGAAGGTATTTGGATATTAAAAGCAAACCCTAGTTAAATACTTTCAGTCCTTCGCTCTCAACAGTCCACACCCTTGACTGTTTCAAAGGTGAGTTCTCTGGGTTGTACCCTGGGCCTTATTTGTTATTGTTCCCAGTCTATTTAGCGCTAGAGAGCCCAGTATAGGAAAGAATACACTGCAGTGGATGAAATTAAAAGTCAGTTGGTGCGGGTGTCAGTTAGCAGCTTTGTAAAGTAATGTAACCAATCTCCCTTGCAAATGGGAAATTTTAAGAGACTTGTTAATAAAACTCAATACCCACATCTGCTACTGGGAGTTCTTTTTAGTTATCTTTTCACTGATACCTTTTCCGATTGGCTCTGAATTAGCAAAGTGGTAGATTGCTTTGAAGTCTGTGGATTGTGATAAGTGTTATCTTTTCTTTTTTTCTTACCTCAGGCTTTAAGTTACACAGGTAGCCACATGAAAGTCCACCTCCCCAGTTTAGTAGAGAAGGAAATCCTGAAAGAGGATGGATCCATAATTAAAAGGTTTGGGGTAGCATGGAGTGATGCATTGCCAACTAACACCATAAAAAGCTTCCTATTCTAAGAGCAGAAAGACAGAGCCCTGACGTCAACATGTAAAAACCTCTCCAAAACTGCAGATTCTCGCGTACCATAAGGCTTCCATCCAGTGGCAGCTCTGTTGGTGTGTGATACTTGCATTGTCCTATGGGGCTGTGCAAGGAATGCTAAGGCACAGTGACAGTGAAATGACAGCCCACACAGTCGGAATCCCTGCGTCATCCCAAGTCACTAGTGTAGGGGAAGCCCACCAGCGGAGACCCATTGTGTTGGCAGACTGAAAGAGCAGGGAAGGGGGAATCTGATCTGTTGCTTATGAATTAACTTTGTGACCAGCTGCATTCAACTCCCTCCGAGATCATTCCTTTGTGTGGTATATGCCTTTTGTTTCTCGCAAGCTATTTCCTGACTCTGCATGTGAGTGGCGAGTAGCATGAGCATGGTTCTGATGCCCAGGGACCCAAATGTACCTAGGGATTGTGGAGCCAGGGGCTTTAGTAAAATAAGGAAGTGCGGGAAGCAGCAGGCAGCTCTTTTTCTCCCTACAGAAAAAGGCAGGCAGTGAGGTGCTTTGAACTACCCCTGCCTCCATCACGGGTGTGAGATGCTAATATGGGATCGTGCCCAACGTCAGCTTCGCACTGGTCCTCTAGCGATCCTGTAAGAATCAGCACTCATGAAATGTTCTCAGCTTCTTGGTGAAAAGACACAGTGGGAATCCAAGTTACTATTGTGGTTTTCACCTCATTGAAAAGAAGGAAAAGATCGTCATTTATGTATTCCACAGGCTATTTTAAGCCTCTGGAACATAATTAGGACAGCAAAATTAAAGGTGCTGTCACATTTCATCCTCTACTCAAATGTGAAAAGCAGCAGCAGCTAGGGGTTTCAGAGTATAATTGCTGTCTTAGAACTTGAAAAATGAGATATGAATTGAGTGCAAAGTGCTTTCTATATTCTGAACTTTTAGGTCTCGTGTCTAGTTTTTCAGGTGAAACTACACAACCCCTGTGTGCCCTAACATCACAGGATCAATTTGGAGTAAAATAGATTTGGAGACCAATTAATGCGAAGTTCTTTGTTAAAGCTATTGAATTTGAAGCTTAGAATATAGACATTTGAGTGCCCACAGCTAGTCTCTCTTGGAACTCAGTGATGTGCCGCACTGAAACTTACACATCGCCAAAGGCATTTTATCCCATACACCTTCCCATTCATAAGCATTGGTCTGCATCCAAGGGGTAATCAAAATGTGTGGCAAATATTGAAATTTTAAAAATCATTGCTAGAAAAGACACAGCTCACCCTCATTTCCCCTCATTGTACTGCCCCTTGCTTCACACACACTTATCCCATAATTCATGCCTCTTTCTGAAACGGTTCTGGAAATTCTCTTTCGTGAGTGTCTCTCTGAGGTATGATCAAAAGTACTGTGAATGCTGCTACCAAGTGCTTTCCAACAGAAACGCAGGCTTGTAAACATGGCCGTGTGTGCTCACTTAGCTTGGTCACTGGGTGTGACATGGTGCAGCTTCTGGCTCTTCTCTGAAGTCGAAATGCCTACCCAAGGGAAATGTTCAGAATCAGCTCAGGATATCAAGGTGGCCATGACAGTGTTGCTGAAGACACTCAGGAAAGAGGGCTTCCAGAATGGCTTCAGAAACGAGCAGGAACAACGGGCTGTGTCTGAAGTGAGGAGGAGTATTCGGAGGGAGCTTAATGGTAGCCTGTGTTACACTGTAATGCATTTTTAAAATTTAAATATCCATTGTATTTTTTAAATCACACTTCATACACCTGCAGAAAACGTAAGAAATACCCTATGTTGGAGGCCAGTGCCCCGACACCAGTGCTATAGGCTCCTCCTAGCTTTTGGCAGAACTAGTCAGACACCTGCCTTTTTAGGAGAAAAGTAATGATTGCTGCACAGGTAGAAAAATACAAGCTGATTTCCACCACTGCAGTCATATTAAACCATTTCATCAAGAGGAACAAATTTAATTTGCCTTCAAATGCAAAGCAGTTCATATTGTACTGAAGAAGAGTGGGAGAACAGGAGAGAAGGGGGAAGGACACAAAGCTGGGAGCACGCAGACTGAAGCGAGTCCCTTTTTAAAACTTGGGGTGACCTTAGTGAAAGCTTAGGGGTGTTGGGAGGCGGGCAGAACTTCTAGCTTCTGGACATTAGGAATCCGTAAGAAACATGCTGGGCCAGACTCCATGTACTGGTCCTGTCCTGTCCCAGGTTCAGGGGAGATGCAGGGCACTGTGTGCCTCTTAGATTCTTGGCGCCACTGCATGCTGCTATTTCTGTGTAGACAATATTCTATAAATTCTCATCAGGTTGACTTTCCTCATTTGCTGTAATAATTGTGTCTGGCAAATACAATACATTCATCAAATGTTTGTGGAATGAATAATTATATTTACAAGTAGATAGAAGAACTAAGAGTAAACAAACTAGGATCTGGTCATTTGTAAGTGGGGTTACAGTCAATTAATAGTGTGAAATACAGTAGTAAGTGAGAGCATCTTGCCAAGTGTGGTGCACACCTGTAATCCCAGTGTGCAAGAGGCAGAGGCAGGAGGATCACCGTGAGTTTAGGGCCAGCCTGGACTACGTAATGAGTTCAAGTATGACCTGAACTCTGTCTCAAAAAGACAAAAGCCAGCCAGTAAAGTTATAGCATCTTTTCTCAGGGAACCACCAGTCAGATTCAAGAGATAAACGATCTCCAGAATGAGCAAAGCGTGGAGAGCCCTAGAATACAAAGGACGCAGTTGTCTCTCAGGGCCCTTCTGTTTGCTTTTGCTCCTTACTGTCCTGATGAGGCTTTAGGAGCCTCTTGGGCGTCAGTACTTTCCTGGCTGTGGTGGAATAACATTTCACTTTATAAAGATGGTGTCTCCTAGAGAAGTTCTCTCAGAGCTTGACTCTGAGAAGTTTGGGTCAGGAGAGGACTCAGAGGATTACGTGGGCAGCTAAAGTGGCTTTGAGTAAATTAAGTTAAAAACTGTTTCTCTTCACTGTTGAAAGGGGCTGGTGAAATCACTCTCTTGGGGTGAGTTGGGGTCTTGGAGATAAGACATGAATACATGTATAGGTTCTTTTTGAGAGAATCATGTTAAAGTGTGGTTTCACTTATTTGAAACATTTCTTAAAGATTTAAAAAAAAATGTTCCTTGTTCCAACATACATTTTTTTGGGGGGGCAGGAAGTATTGAAGATTGAACCAGGGCCTTTGCACTGAGCTACATCCTCAGGCCTTTTTTTATTTTGAGATGGTCTCATAAATTGTCCAGGCTAGGCTCAAACCTGTAGTCCTCCTGCCTCAGCTTCCCAGAGTGCTGGCAATACAAGTGTGTGCCACCACATCCAGCTCCAAGATACACTCTCCAAGCGTCATGAGCTAGTTCAGTCACGGTAGTCATAAGAAAGAGATAGAGAGATGCTGTAGCTGTTGTACTGTTTGCTTGGTGTGGAACAATCTAGAAGTGAGACAGGAAGGACTTTAAAGTCACAGTTAACCTCACCCCAAGAGGCTGCCTTTTGGCAGTCAAGCAAACATAATTCTCCCTGTCCACTCTCCTCCAGGACAACAATGAATAAAGCCAGGACACAGAAGAGGGCTGTGGTGAAGGACCAGCATGGGAAACGTGTTGAGCTGGAGCACCTGGAGGATGTGCCAGAAGCACTAGGCCAGGATGCCCTCCAGCGTGACCTCCAGCAACTCCTGCAGCATTTCCACCAGGAGGACTTGAAGAGAGAGGCCACCTGAGGGGCTGCCCATCCCACGCCGGTTGCCAGTATGCAACTTCCCATTTCCTTAGAGGAGTGATCTCGCTGGCCCAAGGAATGGGACCCCCTGATAGTTCTACTGTTAGCAAATATACAGCATTTTGTTTCCCCCCTTCTCTCAAATGATAAGCTAATTTGTGACCAAAGATGGCATCCTTCATCGAGGATGCTGTATCTGCTCCTTAGTGTGTCTGGGGGAACCTGGGAACTGGCTGCCTCTGCTGTTCTTTGCTTCTGCTCGAGCTCCATGGAAATGCATCGATTGAAAGAACTTCACCTGCAGACCTCTTTCAGTGACGACCCAGAGGGTTCCTTCCCCAGGATATCCATGTACAATGTATATAGCTGAAGCGCTCAGATGGACAACATGTTAAAGTCAAAACCACTGCCTACCATAACCACAGCAGGCACCACGGAATAAACAGTCTCTAGAAATTGCTGAACAATGATTAATAAAGATATTGCTAACACAATCAAATGATTAAACAACACAGTTCTACCGCAAAAGAAGCACCGCGGAACTACCACATCCTTAGGACTTCCAGAGTTGCTGTTGCTCTTATTTAAGGAGGAGTCAGTAATCCTGAGGAACTCGTTAGGAAGCTACTGCTGGTGCTGGCCAGCCATACCTAGGACTCTCTCTGGGGAAGGGGAGAAGGGAGCAGAAGGCACACAGACTGAGACAATGAGGCATTTAGTTGTAAGAAGCTACTCCTGTGGCATTCTAGCATCTTCAGGTCTTTTCAATTTTGGACATGTTGGCAGGGTATTTTAAAAGTTATAGCTACTGTAGTTTTCCAGTTTCCCTCGCTGCTTTAGCAAACCACGCTGTCTTACTGGTGGTATCTTCTTCTGGCCACTGCACTGTAGATAAATTCATTGGAAACAAGATTTACCCACTACAGAAAAAAAAAGTTAAATTCCTTTACCCTGTCAGAGTGGTTTCTTTTTATTTTTCACCCCCCTATCTTTATATCTTCTCCAGTCCCTGCATGTAGCATTTAAAAATCGACACCACAGTCCAAACCCCTCTTCCCATCGCAGCAATGGTTTTCATTCTTTCTGCCGAGTGAAAACTTCACCTTCCAGCTAGATCTGTTTTTCCGCTTGCAGACAAGATTGAGAAATCCTTTGACAGTTTGGTTTTGGTTAAACTTTTTGGTTTATTTATTTGAAATCCAACTCCCGTGGAAACTTGAGTGCATTTGTGCACTTTTCTGTTTGTTTGTTTCAAAGAAGGGACTGGAGCAATCGGAGTGATTTCCGTGTGCTGTTTCTTATATCTCTAGTGGTCGAAGCTGTGTAGCATTTTAACATATATTATATATATTCACAAATATATTCATATAAACAGTATACATTTTGAACCAGTTATTTGTTAAAGAAAGGTATATTCAAGAGGATGAAATTAGAAGAAAAAAAAAAGATTCTATCCTCCAGGGATTGAACTTTTTCCAATTCTATCTGGTCTTTTCCTGTTGTGCAAAAAAATGACTCATTGCTCCGAATGTCAAAAAACAATGCGACAAACAATTTAAAGTAACATTGCCAAGAGAAAACATGTTCTGGGAGGGAGGTTTCCCATAAGCCAAATCTCCTGGCCCTCAAATGCTAGCACTTTTTGGCAGTTGGATAGGAAATAGAGCGTTCTTTGGCAGCCAAAAGGAGAGAGGCCCGTGCGGACCTTTGTGACACACACCGAGGTCCTTCTGTCCCAGCCTCCCTTTGGAGCCCGAGACAAGCATTTCTGTTGTGTACTTTGCAGTGCAGATGATGTCTGTGTAACAACATAATGGTTATTCACCTTCCTTTGATTTTTGATTTTTGCTGTGTTATCAAGAACTTGAATACTGTGAGAAGAAGTGAATTTTCAGTTGCTGAATCAGCATCTTGTTCCCATGGTGATAACACTAATTGAATATATTCTATGAGGGCATGTATTAGTTAATGGAAAAAAATACAACACTAACAATACATAGCTGCAATGTTGTACAATGGCTGATTTAATTCAATAAAATGTACAAGTGTTAAATGTGGCAATAGCGATTTTTTTCTTCTTTGTCACACATCTGTGCTCTCAGGAGAATAAGAGATTATTAACGAGGTGAGACAGATTTTTAGCCAACAGAAGGACATCAGTTGCCCCTTTTTGTCTTAGTAACCAAATACCCCAGCACTGTGTTAGGCACTAGGATAGAGTTTGCCCTGCCCTCTTATATGGTTATAGTTATGCAGCAGAGGGAAACAAGGGTGTATTTTAAGTCTTAGGATCACTAATAAACGCAAACATAGTAACTTGGGAGCTTGGGGCAGATGCTAACCGCGTTGGCAACGCAGCGAGACCACAGGACGGGGCTCTCTCGGTTCTTTCCCCTAATACCTTCGCTGCCACAAAATACTTGCTTATGGGAACAGCATTTAGCTGTAGAGTTGTTCTCTTTACAGTCGCATAATTGGAAACTAAATGAATATATTAATATACACAAAGATAGGGCAGAAATATGCAAAACTGCAATCAGTATTTTTGGAGTGTTTGGTTTTGCTTTTTTGAAAAATCTCTTTAATGCCATTATAATTTTTTTTGCAGTAAAAAGTATAGAAAGTGCTTAGAAATTGAGTAGGTTTTATTTAAATATCTATCATGGAATAGGAAGCAAACTGGACCTATTTTTTACCTGTTTCATTGGTTAGCAAGATTTTCTGAAATTAAAATATCAATTATGCTTCATTTTTCAAAGAAAAAATTCAAAATTAATTTTCCCAATTTTAATGGTCTGTGCTTTCTACCAACGGTATGGTTAGGTTTGCTTTGCCTGGAATTTGAGGAAACAGATTAAAGAATCAGAGAATGTACCCTGTCTTCTCATACTTTTTTGTGCAAACCTCATGTTATTATTTATTTATTTATTTATTTATTTATTTGTCTTTTTGAGACAGGGTCTCACTTTGCAGCTCAGGCTGGCCTTGAGCTCACTTTGTAGCCCAGGTTGGTCTCAAACTCACACCAATCCTCCTGCCTCATCCTCCTGCCTCAGCCTCCCGAGTGCTGGGATTACAGGCGTGAGCCACCATGCCCTGCTAAATCTCATGTTAAAAAGTGAACTTCAATGATTCATATGCCCTTTTACAGAAATACGTTTAGAAATGGGCAGAGGGTCCCTCCAGACCCAAGAAAGATTGTGCACAACTCAGAAAACACTTGTATTAGTCATAAAGTGGTGCAAATTACAAAGAAACACATTGACACAGACTTGAATCTGAAATTACACTGCTTGTAGAATCACTCAGTTTATGTGTATGTGGGTAGAGATCTGCTTGCTTTTATGCTGCATAAAGGAAAAGAAATTGAAAGTTGTTACCTTTAGTTACAACTTCGCTTTAAAATCCGCTCCCCTTATTTCAGTTGAGTGTGGTTTCTGGTATCTTACGTGATGAAAACTAGGACTGAATTCTTAGAATGAACCATGCTGGTAAATACACACTATAACTTCATCTCACTGTAACAGTGGAACATTTTAAGAAAAAAAATTTTTTTAAAAATCTGAGAAGGAAAATAAAGTTTCATTCCTAATTCCTGCAAAGAAATCAGAACATTCCTGTTTGGCCCTACTCCCTGTTTGGAGTTTTGAGAAAAAACGAAAGTCCTCTCTGGCTTTAAATTACCTCCACAGCCTGTAAACCCTACATAAGAATAGCATTAGGTGTTACAGGAACTGGGCTGCAGAGCAGAAGCAAACAACAACCAAGCAAGCGAAGCTTGATAGCCCCTTGCCATAGTCACACCCCGTCTGAGCTCCACCTCTTGTCAGATCAGCAGCAGCAAAACTGAGGCTCTAGATCAGTGACGGTAAACCTTTTAGAGATAGAGTACCCAAGCTGCTTAGGACGTCACCACCTGGTGCCTGCTCTTTTCCCAGCATGTACATGGCCCCTACATATGCTGTTAGCCAATGCTCACTGCTGGGGTGATGCTGGGGCGACTTGGCATCCCGACAGACAGGCCTCTGAGTGCTGGCCACGCTCTCACACCATAAGTTCACCCCGATCTAGCGTGTGCAACGTGTACTTTTGAATCATCCTACCACCACCCCTCCACATACACCCACCTCCTGAGGAAAACTGTCTTCCATGGAACTGGCCCTTAGTGCCAAAAAGGGTGGGAACCACTTACGGACAGTAGACAGAGACACTTGACAGTGATGTTTGGAGAGCCTGAGTAGGTTCAGTGGAATTGCTCCCTGGAAATGTCTCCTTGACAAGTTCTTGAGATGTTCCACTAAAGGACTATGAATGAACGGTTGCGTATGTGAATTTAGAGGAAGCACTAGATTGGGATCAGTGCAGCTGTGTCAGTACTTCTTGGGTAGTTTTCCGGAAGTTCACCCTGGAAGACAATTTCCTTATTGGGAAGAGCCAGTAGCAGTCACCTCAAAGCAATATGAATTTATAGGGGCTGGGGATATAGCTCAGTGGAATAAGTGCTTGCCTGGCAAGCACAAGGTCCTGAGTTCGATCCCTAGTACCGCAAAAAAAAAAAAAAAAAGAATTTATATACTCACTGTTCTATAAGCCAGTGTCCAAGGTCAAGGTGCTGGGGCTTGGTTTCCTCTTGGCCTCTCTGCCTAGGGGCTCTTGGGAACAAAATCTAATTGTTATGGGCTAAATTGTGTGTTCCCAAATTCATATTTTGAAACCCTAGTGCCTATTAACTCAGTGTCTATATTTAGAGGTAAGTTAGAATGAGCCCATGAGGGTGGGTCCTAATCCAGTTTGACTTGTGCCCTTATATGAAGGGCAAATTTGAACATGCAGACACTCCAGGATGTCTGTAAACACAGAAAAGACCAAGAGTGGACACAGTGGGAATCTGGCCATCTACAAGATTAGCCAGAGAGAGGCCAAGAGGAAACCAACCCCCCAGCACCTTTACCTTGGACATTGGCTCATAAAAGAGTGAGTATATAAATTCGTATTGATTGTAAGCTAAATTAAAAGATAAATACAGAATCTGCACAAAAACGTGTACTTCAAGTAAAGAAAAACGCGTATTTTAATACTAAATTTATTGAGATAGCCTGAAGTTAATGTTTCTTTTGGCCTCTGCAATTACAAGAGGTGCTCCAAGTGGTGACCATGAGCCTCCAGGCATTTATTAGTATAGTGAACTGCTGAAGTGTGTATGCATTTTTTGACAGGCTCTGCAGAAGAATATGAATTTACCGAGTACCTAAAAAGATCACAGAGGTAGGGGTTGGTGGTGTGCTCCCGTAATCTCAGCGTTCAGGAGGCTGAGGCGGTGACTGCCCGTTTGGAACTTCTCCGAACAGGCCACTAGAGGGCAGCAGAGGCCCAGCCAGCCGCCTAGGGAGGGCTGTTGCGGCGGCCCTGGGGCACCCTGTGGTGCACGCTGGGTGCTCCCAGGCCTGGTTTTCCTGCGAGAGCAGCTGGAACCCTGGACGTTGGAACGCCAGGGCCTTCGCTGGCTGTCGCAGGCTGCGACTGTCCCACACAGCTGCATTCACGCACCGACCCCCGCAGTGCAACAGCAACCCTCCAGGACACCGCTGCTGAAGTAGTTTAAAAATGCCTGCTTGGGTCTGGGAAAGAAATCACATAACATCATCATAAGAAACAGAATCCAATTGGTCAAAGCTCCAAAAAAGTATTAGTCATAGTTTTATCTATCAGGATCCTCCAGCCACTGATCAACTTGAGTACCAGGTATGGGGTACCCTCCCTCCTGGGAAGCCCAGCTATGGACACGGGGGATCCGTGGAGCCCTGGGAGGGAAAGGGCAGCGTGTGCTTTCAATGGCACCGGGTGGGTGCTATTCCATAGCAAACTCCTTTTAACATGCCCCATGGAGCCGCAAACTGCCCCTGGTACCGTTTCCCCAGCTGGGCTGGGAGAGAAGCCAGTAAATCCATCCTCAAAATGCAGAGAAGATGGCTCCCGTCTTCTGAACTTTAACGTGGTAGTCAGTGCTGCTTCATGAAAACTGGGAACACTGGGCTTTCACAGTCCTGGCCATTTCTTTTCTCTTTTTACAGATTCCTACTTCGCGTACCTCGTCTGTCCTCTCCTTCATCCATACCATGTTATTTTCAGTAAATCTGTGAGGGGATTGTCTAAGGACAAATTACTAAGAATGTATCTTATTTTATATAACCCAGACATATTTGTCTTTTCTGGGAGGAGTAAGCAAAGGTGGGAAGGCCGCAATCTAATGACTGCATTTCTAAAAGTACAGTGTTAAGGCAACGTGTTAGGATATGGTGAACCACCACTATACCAGTGGCTCAGGCACAAGAGAATTTTGTCACCCACATAACAGTTCTGACAGTTAATCCTGACTATCAGCTTGGTTGGCTTGAGAGATGCCTAGGAGGTAAGGGAAGCACGCTTCTGGGTGTGTCTGGGTCACGGAGGTGTGGCCGTGGAGACTCCCTCTGGTCCTTGACCGCTGCCACGCTGGACTCTACCCCCATCTCTGTTTCTCAGATGCCATTAAGTTCAAGATCCTTTTTCAGCCACGCCTTTTCACCGTGATGTTTGTGCCTTCAAAGCAGCTTGCTGAGGACTGAAACTTCTGAGACCACGAGCCAAAATAACCCTTTCCCCTTTGAATTGTACGTGTAGGGTATTTTGCCTTGTCCCAGCAGTGGGGAAAATTGACTGGTAGAGCAGCCCAGCAGGAGTGTTTGGGTATCGCACAGATTTCCTCCAAGGGTGATTCAAACACCTGTCTGCTGGGCCTGCAGTTATGTGTGGCCAGCAGCTGGAAGGAAAGGAGCTTGGAGGCCCAGCTGCGCTCTCCACACCTCCCCTGTGGAAGTGACATAATCATCGGTGCTACTATTTCACTGAAGAGGACTTTGTCTTGTGGCCACAGCTACTGGCCAGGTATAGTTGTGTTACTCTAGGAAAAAGGAATACTGCATCTCACCCAACATCACCAATGCAGAGCACGGACACGGTTGCCTCATAGGGGGGCAGACGCGGGAAGATTATCTCTCCCTGTTGTGTGTTATACTGTGTGCTATAACTAATCACCATGCCCATCTGAGCCGAAACCTGGTGTTGATGGTGAAACTAATTTCCACAGTCCTTCAAGCAGAGTCACTAACATCACTGTAACACCTTGTAGTTTTGCCCAGGTTTGTAATAGTAGAAAAGTACAGTACTATACGGATCTCTGTGTTCAAGCCCATGTGGTCGGGGTGAAGTGCCAATGTGGCTGGGTTTGGGAGCCACCCGGTGATTGCGGAACACGCTTCTGGGTATGTCTCAGTGGGTCTTGGAGGTATGGCTTTGGGCTGTGTGTCTTATCATTCATCCTTTGTGGTACTGTTGCCCTCCATTTCCTGGCTTCCATGAACTAAACAGCTTTGCTTTGCCGTACCCTTCCACCATGATGTTTTTGCCTTGGAGTTAGCCAGCCATGGACTGAATCCCCTGATACCATAAGCCAAATTAAACCTCCCCTCCTTTAAGTAGTTGGTGCTGGATACTAGGGTTCAGCAATGGAAAAACTGATTCATAAAAAGCTGTGCACCAGCTCCTGGAATGCTCTAAGAAAACAATGAACTCAAAGCATAAATCTCAAGTGCACTGGACTGGACAGTACCAACAGTTTCTGCTCACAGGTTCAAAACTTTTGCTTTGCCTGAGATCAGTCAGACTCCTGGCTTTTCCTTTAACATGTCTTCACATTTCTCTTTTTCTTTCACTGTTACTCTGCTGATGAGCACCTAGAACAGATGGTGAGAAGGAGGTAGAGATGATGACATAAAGGTAAGCCTGTTCATTATTTCTGAGAAATGGTGAGCAGAGAGTTGACCAATTGGAGCTGAGATGGACTTTAGGCTCCTTGGTCCCATAGGCACTGATCCCAGAGAAGTGTCTGGGATGTGACATTAGCACTTCAAATTTATCATATGTTCATGCGAAGAAAAGTTCCATGCATTTTTCTTAGTATCATGTTGTTAAGGCTGATGTTTAGATGTTCCCCAATGCCCCATGTGGTCATAGGTGGGGTTTTTCAGAAGTGACTGGATCTGGTGTGTGATGCTGGAACTGATTCATGGTGCAGTGCTAGGCTCGAGG
Organism: Dinomys branickii; assembly: GCA_004027595.1. Lineage (NCBI taxonomy): Eukaryota > Metazoa > Chordata > Mammalia > Rodentia > Dinomyidae > Dinomys > Dinomys branickii. The sequence continues at coordinate 26,112 of PVLD010019393.1, forward strand.
GCACTAGGATTAAGGTTATGAGTGCTACTCGCCCTAAGTAGTCTAGATAACATAAGAAGGGCAGAAAGATTCATTGAAGTTCCTTATTTCTTGCTACCTTCTGCCCCCCATGAAATGTTCTCCTCTGTGAGGCCACCCTGCTTTGGGGCCAGCTGATTATGGACTGAAACCTCTACAAGCTGAATAAACCTTTCCTCCTTTAACTTTGGATATTGGGTATTTTGTCTTAGCAATGAGAGAAATGTAACTAAAACATATGCGTTAGAAAAAATAGTTGTAACAGTGAACATTTGCTAAGAGAGTCTGTGTCAGGCATAGTCTTTCATACTTTATGTCCATAACTACATTTGCTTTCTGCTGCACCCCAGAGTGAGTCACCCCTATTTCATAGTTAAGGAAACTTCTGAAACCCAGAGGATTTAGGTGCTCTCCCATGCACAGAGCTCAGGAGGGGACCTCAGCCTCACCACCCCCTCCCTTTCCTGCAGCAAATGAGGCACTCTTTTTGAAGGAAAACAGGGTGAACACAGTTTTTTTTTTTCAGAAAGTGAGTTAATCTGTGAAATTCTTACCTCACTGGCTTAAAATGGAATGAAAAAAACTGAGATATGAGGACCCCCATCCTATCTTGATAACTCAGTCATTAAAGCGATCTTCATCAAACACCGGGCAATAAGATGCCTGCGTTTGTTCTCTTTTGTTTTGGTACAAGGGACTGAAGCTAGAGCCTTGCCACTGAGCTACATCTCCCAGTATTTTAGTTTTTATTTTGAGACAGGGTCTTGATGAAATGCTAAATTTCCCAGGCTGTATGCAACTAAGGATCTTCTTGCTTCAATCTCTGGAGTGTGTCACCACGCCTGGCCGTCAGGGGATTTAGATCGCTCACCTCCCTGGGCTCTGATAAGGGAAGAAGGGGCTAACAGCAGCGGAGATGGAAACACATAGAAAGGTCCTGCTGTGTCCCCTGGTATGCTACCCCAGGGACAGCCAGAGTGCTGCTTGTGCAGGTCCTGCGAGGGGTTCTGTGAGGTTTCCCAGCCCCTGTGGCTGACAATGTATTGTGCACGGAGCCCTTTTCTGCTGCTCTGTTTTAAAACACAGAAACTATAAACATTCTCCCAACAGGTGCTGAAGAAGACAGTAGGGTGACTGCTGAGCAGGCAGCTGGGCCCTGGGCACACACTGATCCCTGTGCCTTAATGACGATGTCAGAGCCCATTTAGGCTCTGGCAAGTGCTCTGTAGCCATCTGTGAAGCTCTGCGAGAGGCTCCAAGTGCAGGAAGCACATGGCTGCCTGGGTTCCTGGATTCATACTCAAGTTGGGTAGCGGGATGCAGGCAGCTAGGGGATCCTCCTTCCACTTCGGTTCATGAGGTTTGGCAACCTCTTCAATCACCTGTGAAGGACCTAACACTTATGGGAGTAGTCAGCTCACCCGTGTTCAGCATGCACACTATTGTCTTGGTGTCCCCTGCTTGGTATAGCAGTTTGGAGAATGTGTCTCTGCACAGATACAGAATTTTGTGATGCTTTTCCCCTTAGAAACTGCTTTTTCATACGTTTCCTTTCACAGCACCCAGAATAACGTCCTATTGACTCACTCTTTGTTTTAGTACATTTTATTTGCCCTGGAAATACCTTTTATGATGTTTTCCTAGATACAAAAATTAATACCTTTCAAACACATAGCAAAGTGGTGGCTTTAGTTAATCCACCTTGGTTACCTTGGTGTTCTGAATTGATTCAAAACATTGGCGCTTCACAGTCATTTTGACTTTGGGGAGGAGCCAGAAGTCACATAGTGCCAGATCCGGTGAATACAGTGTATGAGAATGTATGGAGATGTGTCTACAAGCCTCCCTTTCCATTGGCTGACACTCAGCAGCAGCAGCATTCACCATAGATTTTATCACACCTGGCACAAAAGAGCACTGCCTGAGCTGCTTCAGAATGTGTAAGAGCTATAGGATAAGCACACTCAAAGCATGGGAAAAGGTTTTAAGGGGAATTGTCAGCAAAGTCATTGCCTAGCATTTGATAAGTTTACGTACAGGTTTTAAAATTTACAACTTATTATTAAAGTACGTATTGCTGTCTAAGATAAGATAAAAACCCATATCAAAAAAAAAAAAAGCCATATCAGTCACAAGTCAAACACTTCAAACAAGTCTAAATGTAACATATATAAAATGGGAATGTAAGACCTTGTCCACAAGAGTAGAACTTCTCTTTAGAGAAACATCATAAAGTGATTTATGAATGGCACAAACAGTGCAAACCAGAATGACAGTCATGATTACCTAACATAATTCAGCAACGAAGAAATAAAATCAAACTCTTTTACTGATTATTTGTTGTGGAACAATCAAAAGTATTGTGTTCTGGTCACCAAGAGCCATTTGGGCTTCAGATTGGGAGTCTGAGATTCTGCGGAAGGCAAGCTCTCAGAGGCAGAGGGAGATGGACAGTTCTATATGAATACAGCAGTGAGAGGGAGAAAAAGAAAGAAGGAAAATGTCCCATCAGGAGCAGAGAAAGGTAACTGTCACATCTGGTGTGGAAAAACAAGAGCAGTAGCAGCACCTGTAGTGAAGGTCTTCAGTTAAATCCAAGGTTGTAAGAGAACGTGGGTGAGACCAAGGGCAGTCATCACCATGGTCAGTCAGTCACCAAGGGGAGCCAGTCTCCCTGGGAGGGTCTATCCAAGACTAGCACAGGCATGGAAGGGGAAGTGAGCCTTTTCCTGTCTCAAGGGATAAAAGAAGAGTGCAGAACTGGGAAGCAATCACTTGCAGAGAGGAAGGAAGTTTGCCATGGGGGAGGGTGGTGGAGGTGGTTAACTTTAGAGCTAAAAAGTGATAGAGCCCAAAGCAGTGGTTTTGGGATCTGATATGTCAAATGGAAGCATCCAATAGCAATATCATTGTAGGAAGGTCAAACTTGGAGGAAGGAAACATTTTTACCTATTACTTGGAGTAGTATAATTTCTTGTCCTTCTTGTTTTGGGTTCTATATTGGCCCATACTACTGAAGTCTTAAGGTGTAACTGTGAATGTGAATTTATTTAGAAATACAGTCTTTGCTGGTGGTGTATTATGATGAAGTCATTAGGACACACTAATCTAATATGATTGGTGCCCTTATTTAGAGAAAGAAATTTGGACATAGAAGTAGATATGGACAAGGGACATCAATATAAAGATGGGGAAGCATCACACATCTGAGAAGAATTCAAACTGTTCAACACTTTGGCCTTGGACTTTTATTCTTTTATTTTTATTTTTTTAATTTTAAAGACAAAAGAATGGAGACATATCAATAACCAAACAGACATAAACCAGAATAACACAAAAACAGCTGTAACCACTGGAAGTACCATAGGGGTGGAGTCGTGCAAGTCCTTTGTATCGTTCCAATTTTAGTATATGTGCTGCTGAAGTGAGCACCGTGCAAGTCCTTTGAAAACAAGGGGGACGGTGGGTCCCTGAGACCCAGGAAGTTTCTGAAGAAGGAATTAGAGTCCACAGGGAAAGCCGTACGAGATTGCTTCAGATGCTGGACATGGAATTACAGGACATAATGTTAACCCTGCTGGATTTTGGACTTGTTTTGGTCCCAATGCTCTATATCCCTGTTTGTGCCTTTTGGAATGGTAATGTTGTTTTGTGCTGTAGAGTGTTGAAAGTGTTTAACTTTTCATTTGTACAGGGGCTCATAGCTAAGAGTTCGCCTTACATCCTGGAGATTTGAGATTTTGACTTTTCATCAATGCTGAAACTGTTAGGATTTTAGCAACTCTTAGAGCTTCTTTTGCATGAAGGGATATACATGAGTCTTTGGAGGACCAGGGGTGGAATGTTATGGCTTAGTTTTGGATGTTCTCCCAAAACCTCATGTAGTAATGGGGCTCTGCGGTTTATGACTGGTTCACAGATGTGAGTGCTACACCTGCTCTGGGTGGATAGTTGGCCTGTGTAAGGGAGAGGAGGAGGCTGCTTGTCGCCACTCTTCCCTTTGGCTCTTGCTGCTTTCGCTGTCTTCCAGACACCATGAACGGCTGCCCTCTGCTATGTACTATCTGTTTTGGATCCAGCCGAGTATGGACTGAAACCTCCACAGGTTGTGAGCTAAATAAATCTTTCTTTCCTTAATTTTGGATATCAGGGCTCAGCAATGAGAGAAAAGCAACTAAGACATGCCCCAACCCTTTGTTTCACACGGGTAAACTTTATGCCTCTATTCTTATACTTATCAGTCAGGTTCTCACTCATTCACTTATTACTTACCACTGGGATGTTAAAATTTCATTCCTATCAAAATCATACAAGTACTGCTCATTCATTTGGTGAATATCAATTGAATACTTCTCATGTTTCAGGCACTTACTCCCTGTGCTTGTGTCATTTCCATTCTATTATAGACTGAGTCTTTATACCTCCTCTAAAATTTATATGTTAAAAATAACAGAAGGGGACTTCTGGGAAGATGGTGGAGTTGTAAGCAGCAATGAGTCAGCCTCTGTGAGACTCAGAATAGAATATAATAACTTGTGGTAGAAAACAAGTCGGAGGTGGGTCCCTGAGACCCAGGAAGTTTCTGAAGAAGGAATTAGAGCCCACAGGGAAAGTGAAGAGACAGGCCTTCACACAGAAGATGGAGGCGGCAAGCCACACCTTCTCCCTGACTCCCAGCTCACAGCGTGAGAGAAGGGGCTGAGATCTACAGGCACAGTAAAGGCGGAGGACCCGAGAGGCTTCTGTAAAGAAACACACCCATGGAATGGACCATACTATGTTAGCCAAGGTGATACAGTTGTAGTGATGCTGTGAACTACAACAGCTGGTGAGTGACTGCAGCCCACGTGTCCCCTGGTGAGGCAGCTTGGACCGATGTCATTTTGGGGAGAGGTCAAGTAAATCTGGGACTCAAAGCAGCCACGGTTTGGTTCCCTCAGGGCGGTTAGCGACTTGGTGATGGACAACAATGGAAGACACCGAGTCAGAGAGCTGAGGTCAGAGACACCCCTTTGTAGGATAAACAAGTGAGGCCCCAATCCCACACCCAGAGGCAGGTGTCAGCCTGAACTTCAATGGAGCTGGAAGCACCAGAACCCGCATACTGTCCCAACCCTATGGCAGACTTGCTGTTACTATCCGGTACCACACCTAATCCTACCGTAGGCTTTCTGGAATCATACAGAATGAGTCTGGCTTTGCCTGACTCCTTTGTCTGCCAGAGACAGTGAAGACTCACCCAGAGTAGAGCCCAGGAGGTAACTGCAGGCTTATTTCATTTTCTGTTTGATTTGTTTGTTTGTTTGGTACCAGGAATCGAACTCATGACCTCAGGATTGCTAGGTAAGCACTTATGCTGCTGAGCTATATCCCCAGCCCTTGATTTGTTTTTCTACTCTCTGAATTGTTATTGTTATTTCCATTAATATGAATGTTGTGTTTTAGTTTCTTTCATTTTGTTTAGTCCTGTTTTGTCTTTTCTTCTTTCTTTCACTCCTGTCTTCTTCACCAGTTTTCCAAAGTTTGGTAATTGCCCTTTGTTATTCCTCTTGCATATAATCTCCTTTTCTTCTTTTATTTCTCTATTTTCCCCCTCTTATCCCATTTAAACTTTCTCCCCTAAGGGTAAATCACTTTACTGAGGGGATATATATGATGTGTATTTTTCTGCATTGTTTTAGATTTCATTATAAAACTATAAATCTTATACCCACAGTTTATGGTGGGAAGTTAACATTTACCAGTTTGTCATTTTCTACACTATACTTGGTGGTATTTTTATTACTGACTGTACTATTTAGCCAAGGGGACAAAGTTGTGATCACTTGTTCTTTTTTCTGTAGCGAACACTGAGGTTGTATGGGGTTAATAAATGTTATCAAAGGAAAGCATGAAAGAATTGTGTAAAGGAAAAGCCAGAGAGATTCTAAAATTAAACATACCAGAACTTATATGATGCAATAAGAACAGTCTTAAGGAGGACATTTTTACTGGTGAGTTTTGACATCAGAAAAATAGAGCAAGCTCCAATAAATAAAGTAATGTTGAACCTTAGGGTTCTAGAAAGAAGAAGAGAAGATTCAACCAAACTTTCATAAAATGAGGAAATCATAAAGATCAAAGAACAAAGTAATGCAACTGACCCTACGGAAATAATGCAAAAATCAGTGACCTGAAGAGAGTGTCCAGTGAAAGTTTAAATAAATTTGACTCTTAGCCAAACTTATAAAACAAGAGAAGAGTCTCAGATCCATACATTTGTAATGAAATGGGTGAGATCACACTGGATCCTCCAGAATCCAGGTGATCACCAGTACCTATACTGGGCACATGTATTCTGAGAGCTTGTTTGGAGGTTCTATCAGGGAAGCGCAGCTACTCGTATACCCTTGACCGAGGAACGGTCCTCCTCTATCGGGGGTGGTCGTCCTCTTCGACCGAGCGCACAGCTTCGGGAAGGACGCACATGGAGCGTTGAGGGAGGAAGGGGACACCCACCTAGCCAGCCAGATCAGCCGAATCAACCCTGGCGATCAATGGGGTGACAGATGTCGCAGCCAGATCGCCCTCACATCCACATGTATTCTGATAAGATGTAAAAATGAAGCAATAGTCAGATTCCCAGATACACGTGAAGTAAGAAAGCTGAAACAACAAGATATAAAAATTCTAAATAAACCAGTATCAATCATTGAAAGTGAAGGCACAATTTAAAAACTACCAACAAGAAAAATGCCCAGGTACTGATGGAGTCACTGATGAATTTTACAATTTAGAGAAGATCTAATGCCACTACTACTCAAACTATTTAATGAAATTAAAAGGGAAGCAATGCTCTCAAGCTCATTCCTGGAAGCAAGCACTGCCTTAATACTGAAACTGGAGAAGAATCCAACCAAGAAAGAGAACTACAGGTCCGTCTCCCTAATGAATGTAGATGCAAAACTCCTGAAGAAGATTTTGGTAATCAGAATGCAGCAAATCATTAAAAGATTATATATCATGGGCAAGTGGGATTCAGCCTGGGGATGCAGGGATGGTTTAGCATATGCAAACCAATAAATGTAACATACCATATCAACAGAGCCAAGCATAAAGAACATGATCATCTCAACAGATGCAGAAAAAGGTTTTGATAAATTCCAACATTGATTTATAATAAAAATCCTACATAAAAGTGGAATAGAAAGTCTTTATCTTAACCTGATAAAACTTACTTCTGACAAAGCAAAAGCCAGTGTTATACCAAATGGTCAAAATCTTCAAGATTTCATTCTAAAACCATGGTCAAGACAAGGATGTCCACTACCACCGCCCCTATTCAATATAGTTCTGGAAATGTTAGCTACAGCAATTAGACAAGAGAAAAAAGGAATGTGGTTAGGAAGGGAAGTTAACTTATCATTATTTGCAGATGACATGATACTCTACATAGAAGACCCCAAATCACCACCAAAAGACTCCTAGATTTAATAAGCAAATTCACTAGTATAACAGGATTCAGTCAACACTCAAAAATCAACAGCATTTCAGTACACCAATAGCAAATTCTCTGAGAGAGGTATTAGAGAAATGTCAACTTTCACACTAACATCAAAAAAGGTGAAATGCTTATTAATCAATCCCATGAGGGAAGTAAAGGACTTTACACTGAAAACTACAGTACTTCGAAAAAGGAGATGAAAGAGGGCATCAGACAATGGAAAGATATCTTTTGTTTTTGAATAAACACTACCAATATAGTGAAAATGGCAATACTTCCAAATTGTTATACAGATTTAATGTAGTCCTGACAAAAATACCAATGGCATACCTCGCAGAATTAGAGAAAACAATCCTAAATTCATGTGAATCAAGAAGAGGCATAAAATAGCAAAAGCATTCCTGGAAAACAACAACCTGGCAAGTACATCACAACCTCCGGCTTGAAATTATACTATAAAACCACTATGATAAAAACAGCATAGTACTGGTACCAAAAGAGTCAAGGTCAATGGCACAGATTAGAAGATGCTCAAACAACTTCACAGACACTCAGCTACCTTATTTTTACAAAGAGCCTAAACATCTCCACCAGAAGAGGGCCTCTTTAATAAATGGTACCAGGGAAACTGGTTTTCCACAGGCTGAAGATTAAAACTAGACCCAAATTTCTCACCAGGCACTAAAATAAAATGGAAATAGATCAAAGATCTAAATATTAAAATAGAAACACAAACTGCTGGAAGATAAAATAGGTAAAACTCTTGAAGACATTGGTGTAGGCAAAGATTTTAAGAACAAAACACTTACCACAGAGGAAATGTTATAAATAACCAATAAACTGAATCTTATTATCTTTCTCATTAAAAAGCTTAATCTTTAAAAAAAAATTTTAATGATAAAATCAGCTCAAAAGTCTTAAAACAGCTGAGATGACATTTTGATTTAGAGTTTTTAAAAGATGTTTGAAGAGATGAAGGGGAATTGCAGCCAACTGCTGGAAGTCTTAATAAAGTGGGGAAGGTCAGACAGCTAAGTGGGATGCCAAAAATAAAATGAAATGTATGGCTTTGATGTAACAGATGTCATGAACAGGCACTTTTCACAACTACAAATAAAGAAGTAGCTGACAAGCAATGGAAAAAACAAGCTGAAAAGGAAAGAAACTGAGGAGTAGAAAGATTCCAAGGTGATGAATCAGAAGGCAGCACTCCAAGGAAGAGGGGACATTTTAGGGAGTGCTAATGAAAGCAAAGTTTTTCCTTAGTAGTAACTGGCACCTCATCCACACCCCTTTTATGATGCCTACATGAAGTATGAAAGAGTAACATGACTGGGGTTACTCTGTACCAGGTGTTGTGCCAAGAGTCTTGCCGTTTCTCCTACTTTCAAATTTCTTATTAAAAAGCCTTTATGCAGCAAAAGAAACCACCAACAGAGTGAAGAGAGAACTCAGAGAATGGAAAAAATTTTATCGGTTGTACCTCAGACAGAGGACTAATATCTAGACTGTACAAAGAACTAAAAAAAAAAAAAAAAAAAAAAAAAAAAAAAAAAAAAAAAAAAAAAAAAAAAAAAAAAAAAAAAAAAAAAAAAAGAGACACCCAAATTTAAAAAGACACAATCCAAAAAGGGGCATCTGAAACGGACACTTCTCACATGAAGAGCTAGAAATGGAAACTAAATACATCACAAAATGTTCAACATCCCTGGTCATTTGAAAGATATAGATTAAAACAATGCTGAGATTCCATCTAGTTACAGAAAGCATGGCCATCATCAAGAAATCAACCAATGAGAAATGCTAGCAAGACTGTGAGGAAAAAGGAACCCTTCTCCACTGTTGGTGGGAGTGTAAATTGGTGCAACCAATACGGAAATTAGCATGGAGATTCCTCAAACACTTGAAACTAGAGGTTCCATTTCACCCTGCTATTCGCCATCTTGGAATCCTCCCCAAAGAGTGAAAAGCATCATACCAGAATGATCTGTGCACACCTAAGTTCCTAGCAGCACAATCAATAATAATTAAATTTCAGACAGTGCCAAGATGACTATGATCTGAAGAATGAATAAAAAAAATGCGGTTTTTATGTACAATGGTGTGCTACTCTGCCATAAAGAAAGATAAATGGGACATTTTTAGGTAAATGGATGTACCTTGAAACTATACTTTTAAGTGAAATAAATTGCATGCAGATGTTGAAATATTGCATGCTCTCATGGGAACATCAAAAAGCACAAATAAGGACCAAACTGGATGACAGACTTTGGAAAGTTGGAAGAAAATGTTCAAATGGGAAGGGGCCCAAGGGAGTGAGGAGGCGGGAGGAAGGTAGAGGATAAAAAGATGTGCTGTGTGCATGTACTGATTCCCAGTTTTGAATGTGATCATTTTCTGCATACATGTACTAGCAAAAATTTTTATTCATGTGTTGAAATTCTATTTTCTAATGGACCTTATTAGGAAGATCACCATTCTGAGCCCTACTTACTTGAATGTAGAATTGGATTCACTACAGTACAGACCACAAGAACAGGCTTTTATAAGAACTGAATAAAATAATGGCCACAAATTCATAATTTCATGGCAATATATAATAAAATATCTCAATATATCTCTAATTGTGAAATATTTTATAAATTTAAAACAAAATGACAATCCTTACTTGTGTTATAAACGTGATATTTACAAATCATTAGGAAAAGCACCATGAAATTGAGATTTTCTTATCCTATAGTTTTATATAACATGATCATACAGTTCATCACCTTAATGAAGAGAGAAATGGTAAGTCTTCTGCTGATATAAATGGATGTGTCCCCTAGACAACTTAAGGCTTTTGAGCATCGACATAGTCAAGGCAGATTTGTCAAATTTAGAGTTTGGAGACAACTCTAAGGATGTTAAGAGATAGACATTTGGAAGGCAA